>JAFLJL010003527.1:0-20000 GCA_018398815.1 Conus ventricosus
CCAGCACTAATCAATTCAACACATCACACATTCTATCACACAAATGACATTATACATAAATCATTCACCACCTCACACACATCCACTTCACACAATACATATACACATTATAAAACATTTCCAGATCCATCCCTTCCCACACCATGGAGTGCCTCCACACCCCTGCCCTCCAAAGTCTACTGGGAGCACCCTGTCGCACTAGGTGCTCCGAACCGGGTCGGTTCTTGAAGAGAGTCGTTCAAGGCCGACACCCCTCGACACACACAAGCAGGCAGTGAAGAGCGCGTCCCGGGGGGGGGGGGGGGGGGACGTGGCGTTGTTGCTGGAGGTCCTGGACGGGGATCAGGACCGACCAGTCAAAACCACGGGCTTTTTCTACCAGAACGTGGTCCCGACCAGTGCGTGATCCCAACCAGCGCGCGGTTACCAACCAGAGCGTGGCCCCAACCAGCGCGTGGCACCAACCAGTCCGCGGTCCTGACCAGAGCGTGGCCCCAACCAGAGCGTGGCCCCAACCAGCGCGTGGCACCAACCAGTCCAGGCTCCGGGTGAAGCCCCCGGGGGGGGGGGAAAACGTAGCTGGAGGAGAGAAGAAAGGGAGGGAAGGAAGGGCACTGGAACCCGCCGTCAGTATAATCTGACCCATGCTGTTAAATCCTAACAGCCACTCGCATGATGGGCGAGGGAGTCTACTAAATACACCAACAACACCAGCTCAACACAGACCTGAGCATAACACAGTAAACCAATCAAATCAGGAATGTTCGTTAAAGTCTTCTCACACGAAGCAGGTAAAGACTGTATTAAATCAACAGGCTATAAAACAAATATGAATTATCTTCACCCTTCTCTCACTCACGTTTAACAATTTCCTTTCTTAGGAAATAAACCAACACAGCGACCATCGCTTTATAACTGCCACACATTTGCAAATAATAATTCAATGGCATAATTATCACATTTTATAGCCACATTTCAAAATAACACAAATCTCCAACCACGCATCCGAACGACAAATCATGCGTACGCACGCTCGCGAACATAAACTCGTTCTCCTTGCACACACAAACAGACGGTGGCCGAAGAATAAGAGTCCGGCGAATGTGACAGGGGCGGACGAGCGAGACCAAGCAAGTACCAATCCTGAATCACCAGGTTCTCTCCCATCCCCACCGACTACCGCATCACCAGATGCATAAACAGGAGAAAGAATTTTGGATAAATTTAGGATGGCAAGGTTAAAGATTGAATTAACCAGAAAAAGGTCTCAAACGATATTTCTTTTACCATTTTGAAAACAAAAGAAAATTGCGCAAAACAGAAGAATAAGCCGCTAACAACAAAAAACCAAACAAACAAACCACGAAACTGATGCTTACCAGCTACCCGTGGGTGACCCCGAAGAGGCGGGTTCAAACGACTCTCTCTGCCCTCTGTCCATTTCGAGAGGACAGAGGTGCAGATGCGGAAAAAGAAAAGTGATGTCCCCCTCCTACAGCCGACTGAAAATTGAAGATACCGACTGTACCTCGACGATAGGGTGAAAAACCAAGACCGGAGCAGGCGCTCCCAGAGACATCTTCCGCTCGAGTGAAGAGCTAACCTCCCTCAGCGATGGGGGCCCAAACCATGCCACGCTACGTAAACAGAGTGAGCATACTTCAAACAAAAGAAATGAAGCACGTGCGACAGGTAAAAAGACAGGCGAGAGGCCGATAGACAGCAAGTTCGAGAGAAAAGTACCAGCCACCCGTGAACCCGCAGGATGAATAGCACGGGCAGTGGAATTAGGAGAGAGAGAGAGAGAGAGAGAGGAGAGAGAGAGAGAAAAGCAAACCGAACGTGAGCTGAACTACACCAAAGGTGCAACCACACCACAAGCCACATTAAGGGACGGATATACGACAACAACAACAACAACAACCCAAATGAACAATTCCACCACCCTAGATGGGTCAATCGTCGTAGGCCTCGTGACAAACTCGTGACACTCCTTTCTTGTGTAAAATAAAACACATTTAAAATATGGACAATGCGAATACAAAATATATTATTCTCCTAAAGGGTATTGGAAAGGAAAGACTGCTATTGAAAAACTGAGTAAAGCTGCTAGAGTGTCTGAATCAGATGCAAAAGACGGCTTTCAAACAGGCAATTTGGCAAATATATCTGCCTCCCCCCAAAAGAATAATCGAGGGCTGACTGCTAGAAGTCAGTAACTCGATTTTTTTCGATTTTGAGATTTTATACTCTTCTGATAGTTTTGGGACTCTCTCTTTCCGATGGCGATGTCAGATTTTCGTTTCTAGTAAAATTGATTGAGTTATTAATTAAAACCTAAATCAATTATCTTTATCCCGGTTCTTTTGAGAGCAAAAAGTACTTAAGAAAAGTTCCAGATTATAGCTCGCTTTGTGTCTACAGGGCACCACACAAGTGTGGGAGATAAATCACGTATCTTGCTATCATGACTTATAGCAGTGACAGCAAAGCACTCATTTCCCTTTGGCAAGTAGCTAGAACCGGGATTCTCAACTTACTGAGTTATAGCAAACAATTTTCTTTTAGAATCATCTCTTCCCACTGGCCAAAACATGGGCAGGTGCAAGATACCGACTTGTAGCAGGTAGCGTCGGGGGTCTGCTAGTGAAACTTGGTGTTGAAAATGTGCATCTGGCACTTGTCCGGTTGGTACTAATCAATTAAACACATCGGGCAGTGGGCAGCATTTCCAGCGTGGGAATGGCTCCTTAATTTGGCTACCACGACTATAGACGATTTCCTGGACCAGCATTTTCTTCCCATTTTGCCATTTTCATTTGAAGAAGCAACACATTTTCTCATCGGATTTTCCAGCCTTTGCTCTTCCCATTTTGCCATTTTCAATTGAAGAAGCAACACACTTTCCCAGTTGGATTTCCAGCCTTTTTTCATCGCATTTCTCTCAAAAGGTAATGATGTTTTATTTTTCTGTCACTGTCTCTGTCTCATTTTCTCTTTTCTCTCTCCTCTCTCTCTTCTCCTCTCTCCCCTCCCCTCTCCTTCCTCCTCCCCTCTCTCCCCTCTCCCTCTCTCCCTCTCTCTCCTCTCCCCTTCCCTTCTCTCCTCTTCTCTCTTTTCCCTCATCCCCTCCCTCTCTCTCTCTCTCTCCCCCTCTCTCACTCTCTCTCCTCTCTCCCCTCTCTCTCTCTCTCTCCCCCTCTCTCCTCCTCTCTCCCCTCCCCTTCTCCTCTCTCTCAATAATCTTATCTCTGTGCATGTGTGTGTTCGTCTGTAATACAAGCGAAATTACATAAGTTACGCATGTGTGTGTGTGTGTGTGTGTGTTGTGTGTTGTGTGTGTGTGGTGTGTGTGTGTGGGGTGTGTGTGTGTGTGTGTGTGTGTGGTGTGTGTGTGTGTGTGTGTGTTGTGTGTGTGTGTGTGTGAGAGAGAGAGAGAGAGAGAGAGAGAGAGAGAAAAGAGAGAGAGTTTTATTATTTAAGTAATATAAATGAGCTGATGAAACTGTTTTGTTGTTTACAGCCGCGGTGTAATGATGGCAGAAGGAGCGAATATCAGCCGGACGAGGCAGTGCCCCCCAGTAGGACGAGGATGAGGAGGACGAGTCATTGTCTGCTCTCAGACGAATATAGGACTAATTGTGCAAGTGATGATGAACCGCTTATTAATAAAGCGAAACAATCAGCTGACAATGCACTTGAGCAGAAAAAACGTGCGAGCTTGGAAGGGGCTAAAAAGCGTCAAAAAAAGACATTGGCCCACCAAACCTCACTTGACCCCAAACCTTGGATCAAATGGATGCGTTCGCGTTCCGATCAAAGCTGATGGCAATTGCTTTTTTGAAGCTGCGTGACACACATCGAAGGCGTGACAGCCAGTAAACTACGGGCCAAGCTGTGTGATCTTCTCCTGATAGAGAGGCAGTTGTTCATGCCATTTCTGGGGCTGAGCGCGTGACATGGACAACACTTGCTTACATCGATGCCATCGAGGACCTTCGGACTGAAGACAGATGGTCCACAAGCATTGCTGATCCTTGCCACTGGTCCTGGCGAATGGACCAAAAGGCATGTGGAGATCTTCACAAGCGGGGGGTCCAAATTCAATGTGGAGCCGATAAACGCAGGAGAATTGACAAAACCAAATATCAGTTTTGCCCTGTTTCAATGCGACCCTCAACACTACGATCCCTGCATGTTCATTTCGCAGCCCACAGAGCAGTCCAGCTATGACTCAAGCGGTGCGACACAAAAGGGGACACCTTCCCTGACACGTCAAAAGCCATAACATCCCAGAGTCTCCTCAGCAGCTTTCCACCCCAAGAAAGCAGGCCTCTACAACACCCCACCAAAACAGAAACTGTCAAGGAAACTTTCTGCCAACCCACAAACGTGGAAAAAGAACGTTAGAAAGGCTCTGAAGCTGCAAGGTAAAGAACATGTAGCCCCAGTCAGGAAAAACCATTCAGCAAAAGGAAATACGCTCTGTTGACTGCACCAAATGCAGGTTTGATTGTAAAATAATTGAAAATGATGATCGCCAGGCACTTTTCGACATTTTCTATGCCCTTTTCATCCTATGACAGACAAAAGCAGTTTGTAAAGCTCAAATATCACTGAACAAGAGAGCAAGACCATACTCGGCAAGGACAAGTGTCCATTACCCAAGAAACGCATCGTAGCCAGATCCTATCACTTCACCATCAATGGCAGCAGGGTCCGGGTGTGCAAGAAATTTTTTTCTTTCGACCCTGGATGTTGAGAGGGCTATGTCAACCATGCCATGGCCAACAGCGACATGGGCACCTTTAAAAGGAGGTGATGGACGGGGAAAACACCCAGCTCACAACAGACACAGAGAGTTACATCCCGATCCTTCTCCCCGTGTTGAAAGTCACTACACAAGAAAGGACAACCCAAAAGACAGTGCCTTGACCCTGCTCTCACCGTCACCAAGATGTACCATCTGTACAAGGAGAAATGCCAGGCTGAGGGAAACACTCCAGTGTCTTGTCGTAAATACAGAGACGTATTTAATTTGGATTTCAACTTATCCTTCCACAAACCAAAGAAAGATCAGTGCCTAGTGTGTGTGAACTATGCGGCAAAACTCAAAGAAGGCCCTAACAGAAGATGAGGAAAAGGAATACCAGAGGCACACCCAGATGAAACTAAAGAGCAAGAGAGGGGAAGGGAAAAGACAAGGAGCTGGCCCAAACAAGATTCGTCAATCCCTGTTGTTACTCTTGACCTTTAGGGCTGTTCTACCAACCCCATGCGGCCTTGTTAGTTAATTGTACTACAAGCGCAAGCTCTCTGTGTACAATTTCACGGGGTATTCTCTGGCAGATGGAAAGGCAACCTGCTATGTTTGGGATGAGACAAATGGAAAGAGGGCTCAGTGGAAATTGCCTCTTGCCTTCTCTACTTCCAGTCACTTCCAGTGACAGTGAAAGAGTTTTTGTTCTATTCTGACTTGCTGTGGAGGACAAAATCCCAATCAGTACTTAGCAGTAGCCATCCTGTACGCCCTCGAGCAAGTTCACAACATCACTTCAGTCACCCACAATACCTGGGGACCGGCCATACGCAGATGGAAGTGATTCTATGCACTCAGCAATTGCATTCGCACAAAAAGCAACCCTGTTACACTCCCAGTGGCTGGGACAATTATTTTTCGCATGGCGAGGCGGCACAACCCCTACACTGTCGTCCCCATTCGGTTTAGTTAGATCCTTGACTTCAAGCACCTGGCATCACAGGTCATCGCAACACCAAGGGGACAGGCACAACAAGCGAGTGAGCTGGCTGAAGATGAAGGTGATCCACTTCAGCAAAGGCCAAGACACCATGCACTTTAAGTACGACTTTGATGACAGGATTACCACCAGCTCTGTCTCTCAACACCCTCAGCAAGGAGGAGGCGCCATCTCTGGGGGAAAATCATCAAGCCTCGTTACCAGGCAAGCTGCCCATTTCAAGGCCCCCAAGAAACCCAGACCTGCTTTCCCTGTGTCGCTCGGTGTGATTCCAGAGGAGCACCACCCCTTCTTACAACAACCTGCCGACCTTGGCCAACCAGGTGGACCGTCTGGAGGAGCTGATGTGAACGACTGTGACGTGGGGGGGAGACAGACTAGAATTTGCTGCAAATCTGTTTGGGGGTGGGATGGGGAGGGGGTTGTGTTTTTTAGCAAATCGTTACTGTTTAACTGCAGAGAACAATGATTATCACAAACATTGTGCTGTGCTAGAACTGACTCCAGAGAACAATGAATATCACAGTGTGCTGTGTTAGAACTCATTAGAGAACAATGATTATCACAAACAGTGTGCTGTGCTAGAACTCATTTACTGATTTAGAGAAAAATGATTATCACAACAGTGTGTTGTGCTAGAACTGATTCAGATTATTCATGAAAGGAAAGCTTGAAACTGTACATGTTCTGAATTGTGGAGATGGCGTTTGTGAGATCGGAGTGGATGTGGATTTCACTGTTGGAATAAAATATCTTCGTCAGCGGGGAAAAGAACAGAGAAGAACAGTTGGATGTACGTTTTTATGTCTTTTTTAGTATTTGTACATAGTTTTATTTGCAATGTTTGATTGATCAATGTTTCTCCCCAAGGGAAAGGCACACTACTTTGTTTTCCATGTCTTGCTGTCTATCAAGTTGAAGGAATATTTTTAACTAAAAGACTTAAGTGCAAATGCATAGCTTTATCTCAGAAACATACTCCATTTATCTCAGAAGGGAAACTTAATAAAACTTCTTAATTCGAGTTGAGGATTTTTGTCAGATGTTGCAAGTGGGCCCCGCCATAAGAGAACCAGCTAGGAGGTAATTATTTTTGGGATAAAGACTGATAGCTCCCAGGATTTGGCCAGCAATAGGGGGGAAAAAGTGCGTGCTAGAATTCAGCAATCCAAGTTGGTACTTCTAGCAGCCACCCGTTGCAACCGCCCCCGTACACTTACGGGGGGGGCTAAAATCTCAGTAACAGTTGTTTTACTAACTTCTAGCAGTACAAACATGGACAGAACAGTGGGTCAAAATGCTGCTGAAATTGCTTATTTCAGTTGGTACTACACATTACATAAAAAATGAATGTAGGCATTGTTTTATCCTTTACATATTTACATCACCTTTACACCATATGTTTACGCTGAACATAGTGAATTTGCAAAGCATTCCGCTCATAAGAAACATAAACATAGCTGCTTAAACTTTCTCTTTGTGTTTTCTTCAAAAGTGCAAAATTCAAGTTACGAAGTTCTAGCAGTCAGCCTCGTAATAAGGCCTAGATTTGTTAACTCAGTTCCAAATGACACCCACCAGATGGACTTGCTGTATCTTCCACATGACAAAGTTAGAAGAAAAAAGTTTAAGTATGCTTTAACAGTTGTTGACATGGCTTCAAGATACAAAGACGCTGAGCCTTTAACGGATAAAGGCTC
The DNA here is from genome assembly GCA_018398815.1 of Conus ventricosus. Lineage (NCBI taxonomy): Eukaryota > Metazoa > Mollusca > Gastropoda > Neogastropoda > Conidae > Conus > Conus ventricosus. The sequence continues at coordinate 7,460 of JAFLJL010003527.1, forward strand.
AACTGCTGTGGCTGTGGCTTTACAACAAATATACATGCGAGGCCCATTAAAGTATCCTAGGATGATCCAGGTTGATGATGGAAAAGAGTTTAAAGGCTCTGTAACCAACTGTTTTAAAAAAAATCATGTTACAGTTAAGAGAGGGATCCCAGGCAACCATCGATCACAAGCCTTAGTAGAAAACTTTAATATAGAATCTAGCTGAACGTCTGTTTACCTATCAATATCACAGAGAAATTATGGACAGAACGCGTAACACAGAATGGGTTAGGAGGTTGCCAGCAGTCTTACGTGCCATGAACAACAAAGAATTTAAAGCAACAGGCCTTAAACCAATAAACGCAATCAAATTAAAAAAAAATTAGCATTACTGAAGATGTGCAGGGGACTCAAAAACTCTTGCCGTTTGGCCTAAAAGTAAGATACTTGTATGCTCCTGGAGAGGCAGAGGGCGATGTTAGAATTAGAGCTACAGATCCCATATGGAGCGTAGACGTATATGAAGTTGAGCGAATTATGAAAACAACCCTCCCGTATATCATTTAAGAGAGACTCTCTCTTCTAAAAGCCTGCCCCTAAAAGATCGTTTCTTCGTGAAGAGCTGCAAGTTGTCCCACCAAACACAGTGAGTTAACAAAAAAATAGTATTTATTTTTGCTAAACTTATTTTTGCTAAACCATTAGATTTTTTATATCCCTGGAGAGAATGTAAATATCTTCGTTCACGATCACCCTATCTTATCTTGCACGTAAGCCCCCATTTTAAAGTAACGATTACGTCAATTTTTGCTGTTTTGCGTGTTAATTTTTTAGAAAACAGGTGTTAATTTTGGCCAAAAGTGACATGAGAAGGACGTGATTTGTATGTGAAAAGGGGGTTTTCGTGCAAAATTAGATGGGTGGTCTTGAACGAAGATATTTACATTCTCTGTTGCTCTTCCCTGTTCGGGCGTCCGGTGAGAGGGCGCTGCACCAGGCCTTCCCTCACCCTCAGTGTCCGGCGGGGCCTTCAGAGGAGGAGGCGTCGAGCCCCGGATCCGACGAGAGGGCGTCTGGTGTGTGTGTGCGTTGGGTGTCGCGCTCATTGCAGGGAGGAGTCAGTCTGCGAGGAGCCACGGTCAGCGCCGGGGTGTAGAGTCTTCGGGGAGAGGGCGGACTGCCAGCGCCGGGGTGCAGAGTCTTCCAGGGAGGTGTCAGCCTGCGAGGGGCCACGTACAGCGCCGAGGACTGGAGCTTTCCGGGCCGGGGATGGGTTTGTCCCATGGTTGTGGTAGAAGGGGTGTGTAGTGTTAGGCAGTAGGGCTAGGGGTGTTAGCTACTGCCTCCTTTTAGGACGTAGTGGCCAGCGCAGTGTAGGGTACTTGTCGTTGCCTCCTTTAGGGACGCAGCGACCAGTTTGGTAGTGATCCGGGTCAAAGAGAAGGGCGAGTCCTGGGGAGAGGTGTGGGTGGTAGTAGTTTAGAGATTAGAGTCCCTTGGGTTGGTCCTTATCCCTAGTAGTTAGCCACCACGTGTGCGGGCTATCTCTGCATCCCTAGGTCGCAGTGATATACCGCAACTGGTGCTTCAGCATAGGTTAAGGTTCTCAGGGTCGTGTTAGAGTAGTGTGGTTCAGTGAAGAAGTGGGATACTGGTGTGTGGTTGTGGATGGACGTGAGTGGTGGCGCCATTGTGTGTGTGTGAAATAAAGAAGTGCGCATGATTGTAAAGCTGTGTTAGTGTGCTGTGTTGTCTGCTCTATTGTGTAATAGGCGTGGGTAGGGGTGGTAGGGGCCGTCCGGCTTAGCGACCGTGGCACTTTGGTGGAGATGCGGGGTATTTAGGTGGTTCTGGGTAGGTGATAGGTAGCTAGAAGGGAGGTTGGGGGTGTGTTGTGTCCGGTGTGTACGTTGTGTAAGTGGGTGGTTGGTGGGAGCGTACCAGTACCCTGGGAGGTGGTGCGTAGTGTCCCTGTTCACTTCAGGCAGGTTTCCATTGGCATTGGGCAGGGCACTTGTGTTGGTGTGAATGGGTTGGCGCTACCGAGTGAGTGTAGTATGAGTGATTAATAAACGTTGGAGGTTGTTGGAAGTGTGAGTGATTTTACCGTACAGTGTAGGTGAGGTGCCGGAAGGGTACCAGGCGTCTGTTGTGTCCCTTATATGTGGTATACCCCAGTGAGTAGATGGTACCAGCCCGTGACTGTGCACGCTGTGTGCTCGGATATCCTGTGGGGGTTAAGAGCAGTGTAAGCCCAGGTGACTGTGTGTAGGAAGCTCGAGGGTGCGCAGTATTGTGGCATAGGGTATGCTGTGAGTGGATCTGGACTTGTGGGGTGCAAGTGCACTGTGATCGTGTGGGTGCGGCCCTACCAGAGACAGTGAGGCATGTGACTGGTAATCCATGTGAAACTGGTGCGCATGCACAGGGACGGTGGGAACACGGTGTCACTTGACTCAGTCGGTGACTAGACAGTGCATTGGTAATATTGTATGGGTTGGAGCCCATGTCGGTATATGCATGAGGTACACAAGTGTGGGTGGAGTTATGCTTGTTGCATGACTTATTGATAGTATTGTGTACTTGTGCTGGGTTGCTTCAGGGACAAGGGCGTAGTCAGGAACCTCCAGTTGCGCTCAGATCGCATACTGTTTGTTGCTAGCTCTGTGGTGGTAGGGGTACCCTATGTCTAAACACACCGAGCCCATCCGCAGTACGACCCCGATAGTGTCATGGATCCACAGGCCCCTACGGCAGATACCTAACCTAAGGTTAGTGACCAGGATGCGGGGGTGGATCAAGAACAGGGGGACGGGGGCTTATGCGAAGTTTGCCAAGTTTGGGAGCGGCGATGGGTTTAGCTGGGGGAGAGCTCGCCAAGTTCGTCAACAGACTCGGTGCGTAATGAAGACGAGAAGCAAAGGTTAAAGCAGAAGGATGAGGATGAGAAGATAGCGAGAGAAGCAGAGTTGGAGATCCGGATGGAGGAGAGAGTGAGGCAGAAGATGAAGGATGAGAGGGAGTTAGGATACAGCAGAGGAAGATTGAAGAGGAGAAAGCTGCTAGGCAGAGGGAGTTAGAGATACAAGCGAGGAGGATTGAAGAGGAGAAAGCTGTTAGGCAGAGGGAGTTAGAGATACAGCAGAGGAGGATTGAAGAGGAGAAAGCTGATAGGCAGAGGAAGATTGAAGAGGAGAAAGCTGATAGGCCGAGGGAGCTAGAACTGAAGCAGAAGAAGATCGAAGACGAGAAAGCAGCGAGACAGACGGAACTGGAACTGCAGAGGAAGAAGATGGAGGAAGAAGGGCGATAAGAGAAATAGAAGCTCAAGCACGGCAGCCGAGTTAGATCTCAAGAGACGAAGAGATGAAGCGGAGGTAGAGGCAAGAGAGCGATAGCTAATCATACAAGAGAGACAGGCCTTAGATGAAGCAGCGCATAAAAAAACGCTTGATTGAGGTGAGGAAACGAAGCGTGTCCACCTTGAGCCGTTAGGAGAGAACGACGACGTGGACGCTTTCATCGCCCAATTTGAGCGTGTAGCCCTGATGTGCAAGTGGAGCGAGACCTCATGGCCGACACGTCTGATGTCTCTGCTGAGAGGAAAGGCTAGAGAACGGTGATGCGGTTAAGTGTGGATGAGTTAGGCGACTATGATCAGATAAGAGCGCCCTGTTCAGCCACTTCAGGCTAGATGCTGAGGCCTACCGGGAAAAGTTCAGAAGCATCAAGAAGGACGCTGCTGAGACTTTCGCCCAGATGCTGGGAAGGATGAAGCGGTGGTTTTCCTCTGGTTTATGCGGCAGCGGGCAAGGACGAGAGTGTGGCAGAGGATGTTAAGGATCTGCTTTTCCAAGAACAGTTTTACCAGCTGCTGGTCCCTAGAGTTCACGATTGAGGTCGGAAGACATGCCCGAAAACTGTTGAACAAATGGCAACAGAAGCTACTGTTTTAGCAGAGGCCAAAAGATTGGGGAGGAAGGCGAAGCAAGACCGAACAGTTAAACCAGCCCAACTGGGTAATAGGCATGAAACGAAAGAGAGCCAGCCCACACAGAAATCCCAAACAAGTGATAGTGCACTGCAGCAGCCGAACAGGAGATCAGAAGGGCCTAGATCGACCATATCTGTTTCAACTGCAAGAAGCCAGGCCACATCGCTAGGAAATGCCCTGAGCCCCATTCTGTTGGAGCTGTTCATTGTTGTGACCAGCCCCAAGCTCGAGTAGTCCCTACGTTGTGTCGCCCATGCGCTGAGCAGCCGGTACGAGCCTGCGTGCGTTGTAGAAGTTAATGGAGCTCCGGCCAATGGATTACGAGACACTGGTGCCGGATACACCGTAGTGGCCAAGTGGTTGGTACCAGCAGACGCGTACACAGGAGAGACAGTTCCAGTAGTGTTGGCTGAATCCAGATGTAGGTCTGTGTCACCTGTGGCGGTATAGAGTTGAAGTCACCATTCATCGCAGGGAAGTTGGAGGTTTTGGTCATGAATAGCCCTGTGCAGGAAGTCCTGATCGGAAACTTCGCAAAGAGAGTAGGAGATTCCGGTTGGACACGTGTGCCTGTATACGCAGACCCGGCGTTGGAGGGGCAGTGCAGACACGCGCGCAGAGAGCCAGGGATCAGCAAGAAACCATGTACCACTGCCCGTCGAGGAGTGCATTCTGAACACCTCTACCCAGCAGTTAATTCAGATGCAGGACCAGGATGAAACCTTGAGGAAGGCTCGGAGTGCGTGTTGAGCAGGGACGCACTTCCACACCAAGTTTGGACGAGTCGAGTACGCTCGGAAATCTGGTGTACTGGTCAGGCGGTTTGAGGGTCCAGGACGTAGCGAGTCAAATCTGCGTCCCAGCTGAACTACGGACCACGGTGATGTAGCTAGGCAACGACATACCCTGTTCTGGACACTTAGGTACCACCCGAACCAAGGAGCGAGTTGGTCGCCATTTTTATTGGCCAGGCATGCATGCTGACATTCGTACGGTACTGCCAGTCATGTTTCCAGTGTCAGCGTACTGTTGATAAGGGAAGAGTCTCAAGAGTACCCCTCGTGAAGATGCCACTGATGCGCGAGCCGTTCGAGCGGGTTGGATGGATATCATTGGTCCCATCGTTCCAGCATCCCAGAATGGGTACAGATACGTGTTGGTGATGGTCGACTTTACGACAAGGTATCCTGAAGCAGTCCCTCTTCGCCAGATCACGAGCGAGTCGGTGGCAGAGGCAGCTTTCTATATGTGGACACGAACGGGAGTCCCTGGGTCGGTACTGACTGATAGAGGAACTCAGTTTACTGGTCAAATCATGCAGGAGGTCTACGACTATTAGCCATTCGAGGTCTGACTACCACACCATACATGCGCAGTGCAATGGATTGGTGGAACGTTTTCAACGGTACTCTGAAGCGGATGCTGCGCAGACTGTGTCAGGAGAAACCAGGTGATTTGGGATCGGTGGATACCAGCACTGCTGTTTGCCTACCGTGAGGTCCACAAGAGAGTACCGGTTTTTTTTGCTCTTTTGAACTGCTGTATGGACGCCAGGTGCGCGGGCCGATGCAGATATTGAGAGATCTGTGGTTACAACCGGAAAGGCAAGAGCTCCGTACAGCGGCAGAATATGTCGTCAACTTGAGGAACAAAATAGCTGAGTCGTGCGAGATAACAAGGGAGAATTTGGCAAGGGCAGCGGATAGGTACAAGCGACATTTTGACTTAAGGGCGAAACCCAGGAAGATAGCTGTGGGGTCCAGAGTGCTAGTACTTCGGCCCGACCAAGCAGAACAAATTGGAACTGGCAGGAGATGGTCCAAATACAGTACTGGAGAGAGTGGGTGAAGCCGATTACCGCATAGCAGTAGGGGGAAAAGACCGAGATTTTCCACGCGAACCTACTGAAGTCGTTCGTCGAGCGCGCGGCAGATCCAACAGCCTCGGTAGCTGCGATTGTTGTGCCGGAGGAGCTGATGAGGAAACAGTAACTCCCTTGTTGAGCAAGGACATTCCTACCATTCCCTTGGAGGCCACAGAGGGCCCTAAAGATGTGGTAATACTCACTGAAGACCAGCACTTTAGTAGGAAATTGCACGAGTTAGTGGCCGAATTCAAGAAGGTACTGACTGATGTGCCCTCATGCACAAACCTAGAAACGTGCAGCTCAAGTTATCGTCAGACATCCCTATCAGGTCGAAGCCATACCCAGTGCCTTTTGCGCAACGAGAGACGGTTTAGGGAGGAGGTCAGGCCATGATCAGGATGGGTGCGATTGAGCCATCGACATCGCCATACTGCTCACCCATCGTACTGGTCAAGAAGAAAGATGGGAAGATCAGGTTTTGCGTTGACTTCAGGAGGTTGAATCGCATCGTGCAGTTTGATGCTGAACCATGCCGGACATCGAATACTGTTTGCCAAGCTTGGAGAGAAGAAGGTGTTCAGCAAGATCGACCTCGCTAAGGGGTATTGGCAGATCCCGATGAGTAGAGAGGACCGCGCGAAGACTGCTTTTGCTACACCGGAAGGACAATTCCATGTGGAAAGTTATGCCATTTGGACTGTGTACTTCAGGGGCAGTATTCACGCGCATGATGAGGAAACTGTTGCAGCACACTTGAAAGCCCAGATGTCGATAATTTCATTGATGACATCCTGGTGGCCACAATTGATCAGGACAGCCATATAGAAGTTCTCAGGCGTGTGTTCCAGAGACTCAGGGAATGTTCTTTGTCAGCCCGACTTCAAAGTGTGAGCTGGGAGGAAAGGAAATTACCTACTTAGGGCACAGCATAGGTGCAGGGAAAATTATGGCCTGAGCAGGATAAAATGACCCGCATTATGGATGCGCCTAGGCCTGAGACCAAAACGGCAAGTGCGGGGATTCCTGGACTAGTGGGGTACTACAGGAAATTTGTGCCCCGGTTTGTGACATTGCCAAACCCCTTACTGATCTCACTAAGGGAACCGCCAGGCAGGTGAAATGGGGACGACAGTGCGAACGTGCGTTCCAAGCCTTGAAACAGCATTTTCTGTCAACCTCCTGTTTGTAATTTGCCGGTGCTGGGTTGACATTTGTGCTCCAGACTGACGCATCAGAAGTGGGAGTGGGAGCTATGCTGTGTCAGCAGTACCTGAAGAGATGCGCCCTGCCGCATGTGCCAGCAGGAAATTAAGCCTGCAGAGCAGAACTACCCGATAGTTGAGAAGGTTGTCTGGCAGTGGTGTGGGGAATACAAAAGTTCCAGGTGTATTTGTATGGGACTCCTTTATTGTCCAGACAGATCATTCCCACTTCAGTACTTAGAAAGGATGAAGTCTGTTAGTGGGAGGATCACAAGGTGGGCACTGCAGCTGCAGCCATTCCAGTTTACGGTGCAGGCAGTGTCTGGAAAGGACAATGTGGCGGCAGACGTCTTGAGTCGCTTGCCGTAGAGAGAGAGAGAGAGAGAGAGAGAGAGAGAGAGAGAGAGAGAGAGAGAGAGAGAACGAACGAACGAAATTTGTTTAATGAGGGAAAAGAATAAGCACATGGCAGGCTTGTTTGCATCTTGCCCTCAAAAATGAAAAAGAAACATTTCAAACACAAAAGCCACCCTCCACACCCCAACCATTAACCAAACATCCACCTGTCGAACAATCCTTTCCAAGCAATAATAATAGCAATAACAATAGTAATGAATGATAATGATTACAAATGATAACATTTCAATTCAAATATAACACCATGCGCACATATATACATATGCATTGCCAAACATTACATCTGTCGAATAGCATGATCTGAAAAAATAGAAATACAGAACACATAATAATCACAAATATAAATCCACATGATAATAAATCAATATTGAAACCATGAATCTGTTCCGGAAGGGGGCGTACAACACACATTTTTGCGCCCTCCAGATTCGCACGCATTTTCCCTTTCCTCTCTATCCCGTGTTCTCTGCAAACAATTCCATCCTCGCCCCTCGTAACAAACACCCCACCTCACCCCGTCTACCCCTCCGTTCACAACCAACCCTACTCAAACAGAGAGAGAGAGAAGGGAGAGAGAGAGAGAGAGAGAGAGAGAGAGAGAGAGAGAGAGAGAGAGAGAGAGAGAGAGACTGGGAGAGAGATGGAAGAGAGAGAGACAGACAGAGAGAGAGAGAGAGAGAGAGAGAGAGAGAGAGAGAGAGAGAGAGAGAGAGAGAGAGAGAAAGACTGACAGGCAGACAATACAGACAGACAGATAGACAAATAGGCAGAGAAGTCAAGCAGCAGCAGAATAAAGACATAGAGATGAGTAAAAAGAAACATTTGAGGAAATTGGATACAAGATTACGATCCAAAAATACCACAGAAGGTTAGCTATAACTTAGCATTAGATATTTATGATAATGTGTTTTAAATGTAGATAAGCTATTTTTTATTTCTTATGTCACAAGGAATTGCATTCCAAAGTTTACCACCCGAATATGCTAAGGAAGACATGAATAGATCAATTCTGGGCCGGGGAATGGATATCAAATGTTTATTACGAAAGGTGTTTACAAGGAATTTGGTACGTAGATAAGAAGGTGCGAGATTGTTCATTATTTTGTACATGAAACACCCTTATTGAAACGACATTTTTGACTGAATGGGAGAATCTCAAGTTCTTTATAGTCTACAACTTGAAGAGAGGATTTAAGGAGCACGATTTTTAGTGAACGTCTATACAAACGCTCCAGTGGTTTCAAGCAATTGTGACTGGCCATGTCCCAGCAAGTTGAAGCATAGTCAATATCAGATTGTATATAGGCATGGAAAATAACTTCCGAGAATGTTGGTCAAGGAAATGCTTAATTCTGTTTAATTGAAATATCTTACTTGAGATCTTCCGAGATAAAGCAGAAACGTGATTAGACCAAGATAGATTGTTATCGATAGTGAGACCAAGTAACTTATGTGAATCAATTTCTTTTATAATCTGATCGTAGAGATACAATGGAGGTGATCTAGTTTTCATGTTTTGTCGTTTTTGCCTAGTTGTTATCAACATAAATTTGGATTTCATAGGATGGAGGGCCATGTGATTTAGTTTGGACCACTCAGTAAGATTATTTATATCTTTTTGAAGAGCCCTGCATACCGAGTGTACGTTTTTACCTTTACTGTGGAGTGTCGTGTCGTCAGCAAATAGTTCACATGAAGAGGAAATAGCTAGAGGAAGATCATTTATATAAACCGAAAAAAGGATTGGACCTAAAATTGATCCTTGGGGGACACCATAATTCACTGGTAGGAAAGTGGATTTTACAGAGGCTTTAAAAACTGACTGTTTCCTGTTGGTCAAAAAGAGGATAATAGATCAAGAGATTTTCTGGATATACCGTAAAATAGAAGTTTTTTTACAAGAAGATTATGGTCAATAATGTCAAAGGCTTTTGCAAAGTCAACAAAAAGTACACCTGTAAATAGATTACAATTAATGTTTGAAAGCCATTGTTCAACTAAGTTGGTTAGTGCTGTATGACATGAATGGTTTTTTCTAAAACCACTTTGGTTTGGATGAAATAAATCGTGTTTAGTAAAGTGTAACTGGAGATTGCGTTTAAGATGTTTTTCTAGAGGTTTAGACAAAGTAGATAGAATTGATATTGGTCGATAATTTGAAAAATCAGTTGGGTCGCCGGATTTATAAACTGGTAGTACTTTGGCTACCTTAAAAGCCTGTGGGTAGTAACACTTTTCGATGCAAAGGTTGTAAATGTAGGTGAGATGCTCAGATATAACAGATGCAGATATGTTCAAGATTTTACTATCAATGTTGTCTAGACCACAGCAGTTAGATTGTTTTAAAGCACATAGTTCCCTATAGAGAGAGAGAGGGGGGGGGAGAGAGAGAGGGGAGGAGAGAGAGAGGAGAGAGAGAGAGAGAGAGAGAGAGAGAGAGAGAGAGAGAGAGAGAGAGAGAGAGAGAGAGAGAGGTGAGAGAGAGAGAGAGAGAGAGAGGAGAGAGAGAGAGAGAGAGAGAGAGAGAGCCTGTAAGTTACATTTACCTGTGTCAAGAGGGGTTGACATTGTCGAAGGTATGTGTCAGTGTCATTGGAAGAGAATGACGAAGCAAAGTGTTGCTGGGGGTGTGGTATTTACACGTGTTGCATAGCGGTCGTGCATGGTCAGAGCACCCTCAGTTACGAATTTATATGTAGAGCGTAGTGTAACGGCTGCCTGTAAGTGCCTGCGTTAAGGTCGTGTGAGGCAGAGTTAGACCAAGTTGATTGATGTATTTTGCGGTTAATGATGTATTTAAAAGTGATGTTGTTGGAATGATGATGGGGTGCATCAAAAGTAACAGCAGGGCAGAGTGAGTGGTGTGGAGTTGGATTGTTATAGGTAGGGTGTGAGTAAACGCCGATCGAGTGAGAAGTTTTTGTTGGTTTTAACCTGTAGTTAAAACTTAGGCAGGGGGGGGGGGGGGGGGGTGTCACCGATCGGCGGTAGTAAATCAGCCGTCCATGTGTTTGGAGTAATGGTAGTTCAGAAATAGAGAGCGTGTGCGCGTGTGCATATGTGTATATGTGTGTGTGCGAGCGTGCGTGTGTAAGATTGGGGTTTTGGTTAAGGTGGAAGGTTAGGCTGGGTAGGGGGCTGGGGAAATAAGACATACAATATTCTTGAATTCCAATCTTCACTGGTTGAAGGGATGGAAGCGGGAGGTTGGTTTCGTTCCCGATTGTTACCCTTTTGTTACTTTGGTTCTACACCAGAGAAGGCGGGGCAGGATATCGGCTGTTGTTGTGTTGTCAAGTCTGTGAGTTGTTGTGGTAAATTGTCGTGTTGTTGCACGAGCAACAACTAGTCCGTTGGTCGGGCGTATCAGCTCTGCGGAGGGATACGCTGCTCTGACCAATCGCTGTTTTGTGTTGTGAGTAGAGTTCGCTTGATTCCGACCAGGGCGGAATGCGTTGGGGTAGCTTCACTTCGGTCCCTGGTGTTCGTCGGAGTGGATTTACTCCTTGTAGGTGCGGCGGCAGCGCCGTTAGTTTTTGAGGAGTGACTTCGAGTCATAGTTAGTGCCAGGTCCTCGTCGGGTTTGGGTGCCCTTGGCCTGTGCCGAGTCGGTGTCGTCTTTGTTGGCAGCCACTTCAGCCAGTTGCAGAACTGGTGTGGTTGAACGTCGGTTTGTCCAGGTTGGTGATTTGTTAGGTTCAAGGTGGTGTTGTTCGTCATGTTGTCTTGTATTATGGCGAGTTGTACTGTAGTTGTCTCATGTTATGTTTAGTTGTATTATGTTTGTTGCGTATACTGGTTGTCTGGTATGATGTCGTCTTGGTTCTGTGATTGAAACTTCTTGTCAGCCGGTTTGTGTTGTTACCTCTTTGCTGTATATTCTGTAAGTAGTGTACATATTGGTTCCTGAGTTCGATTGTCATGTGACAGTTTGGCTAGACAATGTGGGTTCGATATAATAACCGTTGATGGACGGTGATGTAGATGTTGTTTGTGGTTATTTCATGTTATTTCAGTGGGGTCAGTAAGAAGGTAATACGAGGTTGCATTTTGTTGAGGATCATAGTATGAGTCAGGTGCAGATGTGTCTGCGTGAATCGTAAAGGGATTGTGCTCAATTTCAGTTGTAAATAGTAGTAGTTCGTTGAAATTGATTAACGATTTCGGAGTTGACCTGCACAGCATTGGAATCGGTTAACTGTGCAGTAGTGTCAAGGCTGATTTGTGGTCGAGTGGTTTATACTGGAGTACGGTCGTGACCATTCAACTTATATTGGTGTCTTTTCACTTTTGTTACGAGTAGAGAACAGAGAAATGTCTGTTCTAACTCACCCGCCTAAAACTAGTTAAAACTAGTTTCAGGCGGGCGACCTTAGAACAGACATTTCTCTGTTCTCTGACAAGTAAGGCTTTAACAATGAATTAAAAATGATAATCCATCACACATTCTCTTGTGTAGGATTATCCGTTTTTAATACTAATTTACTAAACTTTTCAGATTTTAGTTTTTGCTTAATCCTATGTTTTTCCTGATCGTTTCAACCGGTTGAATCTAGACCCGTGTTTTCCTGTTCTCTGACAAGTAAGACTTCAATAACCAAAAAATAACGATTATCTACAAACTTTTCAGAGAGTAACGTAGGGGAAAGCAGCAGTGGCTGAACATACCCCATAGTGTAACGTAGGGGAAAAGCAGCAGCCGCTGAACGCACCCCATATACAAACAGTGGGGCAGGTATCCGATTACTTACTACGTGTTCAGACATACCGAGACGTCTCTAGACGTTGTCTAGACATGACGATCACGCGATGGGCCGATGTCACAGCCGGCCAATTAGCAGGGGGCTTACAATACGGCGCTCACATGACCAGGTTCGTTGCGACACCAAACAGTCTTTCCTTAGCGTTGACAGCTCAAAGAATATTTATGTTAAAGCAAGTTGTGTGGCATATTTTTGCCCGCGTGACATATTTTTACCCGCGTGACATTGTTTCTTTTGATTTGACCTGTGACATTGTTTCTTAGCGTTGACATATAAAAAGGTATTGACACAGTTTATAGTTTTGTGTTCTTGGAGATAT
>JAFLJL010003527.1:25000-52500 GCA_018398815.1 Conus ventricosus
TCTTTCCTATGACACCTAACACAACACTGTCAGTTGTTGTCTAGCTACCGTAAAAAAATCAAAAAGTAGCAAAATATGCACGTCAGCAGGGAATGAGCGCACGTGCGCGAGCTGCGGCGGCCGGGAACTGTGCTGCGGCACCGCCCCCGGCCAGATAGCATTAATGAAGTTCTTACATCCTAAGCAACCGCATTGATTACAATTCTGGTCTATGGAAATGTTTTTTATAGACTCTATGTCTTTATTTATTGACTTCATCATTTTAAACAAATAATAATCCGCCATGATCTATTTTTATCAAAAAAAATTTAAAATATTATTCCATCTGAAATGGATCAAAACGATCTTTTGTTGTTGGCGGTGCTGGCGTGCTGTTGTCTTCTGTATTTAGCGGTTCAGGTTTTTTTGACTGCTTTTGTTTTTGTTGCCATTGTTTATATATTTTATAACCGTAATAACCGCCCCCAGCAGCAGCAATGGCGCCAAAAATGACAACTGTTTTAAGTTCAATATTCCATGAAGACTTTGGTGCTGTAGGCCTTGAATTAACTTGTTCTTGTTCTGGAGCTGGCATTGAATCAACTGTTGGCGTTGGCGGTGTTATGTTTTCATTATGAGTTATATTCTGTGATTGTAACTTTAATTTTCTTTGTCTGTTCAACTCTGCTACTCTTTTTCCTGCTGCAACACGCCCAGGATGCTTTAGCTTTTCACTCGTCACTATCTCTACCTGATTCAGTGTTTTCTGATTCTGCTGATTTTCCGACTCATTCATTTTGAAGGGAAATAAAATCTATATGATTAAAAGTAATTAATCCCATGATTAGTGGCGATAACAATGTTCCAAATCTGTAATATAAATCACAGCTTAGAGACTCTAATGACTTTGTTAAAACTGGATCTTGCGTTAAATCACAGCCCTGATGTGGCCCTCTGCGGTCGGCTGGGCTATAAGCAACATTATCTTATCTTATCTTGCGTTAAATCATACGTAAGATCTTGTTCAGAATCAATGGGGGCAAATCTACTGACTAGTTTAGTGTACAAACTAAGAACCGTTTGCCCCACACTTTTTACCATTCTCGACCCCAGCTGCGCTTCATACATGTTGTGATACTTTATAATGTCTTGTGGCGACATCTGTTGAACCTGTTCTATGCTGAATTCAGTTCCGAGGAACTGTTTTGTTTTCCCACACGCCGCCAAAGAATACAGCCTTTCCTTTTTGGGCATAATAGCTTGGTTATCAACTTCTTCATTTGTAAGTCCAAGACTGTGTAGGCCGCTCTGTAGCTCTAGCAGATCATCGCTGTTCATGTTTTTTATTAATTATAATTATTTTATTTTTTAAAATGAGCACCGAAAAAACTATTACCAACCTTGTATACCATTCTGCTGTTATTGGGGTCTAAGTGTAGGATACACGATGCTTGGTAAAAGCTTGTTAAAAATTAAACCAGCAGATCTTGGCAAGCTAGGCTTTGAGGATTCAGCAAAGCTGATTGCTGTTATAGCAGCTTCGTTCGCTACGAAAGATTTTCTAGTTAAGCAAGGAATAATTCCAGGACAGTATTAATATGTAAAAAAAAAATACATTTATATAAAAAATGGCTTCACTCGTAATGATGATAGGCGGCGCTGTGGTTAATGCGCTTGCTTTTAGCGGAAGTAATTACGCATTTAGTAAACTACGGGATGACGGCGAGAGAAAAAGACATAACAAAGCTATGGAGCAACTAGCAGCTGCACAAGATAACTATGAAAAGCAGAGAATTGAGCAGTTATTTTATTAATAACACACTAAAAAAACAGGGTCATGCAGCTTACACATTTAAAGATGTTGATCAAGCAATAAAAGAGTATTATCTAGTAACGGGCAAACCAATCGAGACATTGCCCCCACCAAAATTCAGCAACTTTTATCAACCATCAGAAAAAACAAAAGATGCAAGAAATCGCGTTTATTGTCGTTGGTATGACTGTTGTCTATTTTGTCGCGCATAATATTGGCTGAATAAAAAATGAAAAAATCTATTATTCACCCAAAGGATATTGGAAGGGAATAACAGCAATAAAAAAGCTAAGCCAAGCAGCTGGAGTCAGTGAACAAACAGCAAAGAATGGTTATCTAAACAAGCGATCTGGCAAATTTATTTACCTGCGCCTAGGCGAATACAGAGACCACACTTTGTGAATACAACTCCAAACGACACCATCAAATGGACCTTCTATATTTACCTCATGATACGATTAGACGAAAAAGATTTAAGTACGCACTCACAGTCATTGACGTAGCTTCAAGATACAAAGATGCGGAAACCATTAACACAAAAGAGTGCTTCTGCTGTTGCTGTCGCTATACAACTAATATATCAACGGGGTCCCTTAACTTATCCTCGCATGATTCAAGTTGATGATGGAAAAGAATTTAAAGGTCGAGTGAATCAATTATTGTTGAAACATAGAGTTACCATTAAAAGGGCATTCCAGGAGTTCACAGATCACAGCTTTGGTTGAAAACTTTAACAAACAGTTAGCTGAAAGACTTTTTTCCTACCAGTATCACAGAGAGCTTATTGACAATTCTCGCAACACAGAATGGGTTAGAAGACTGCCCTCAGTTTTGCGCGCAATGAATAATGAAGAATTTAAAGGCCTAAAACCAGTACAAGCAATCAAAAAACAAACAATAAATGTTGCTGAAGACTCCAGTTCATCCAGCAAACTATTACCGTTTTGTTTAAAAGTAAGGTACCTTTATTTACCGGGGGAAGCAGAAGGGGACACTCGCATTAGGGCAACCGATCCAGTTTGGAGTGTTGATCCGTATGAAATAAAAAGAATTGTAAAAATAAATCCGCCCGTGTATTATTTACGAGAAACTGACACAACAAAACAACCAGCTCCTCAAAGATCTTTTGTGAAGGAGGAACTGCAGATAATTCCACCAGACACAGTTCCGCTTTAACTGATTTACGTAAATATATTTGAGTTAAAATGGAAGCTCAGAAGGAAGCGCAGAATGATACAAAATGATAAATGAAAAGACCTTCGAACTAATAAAAGAATCATTTGATTTGAGTTCTGCTATTAGTGCAACATTGCGAGGATTCATCAGCACATGGCAATGCATCCAGATCACCTACAACCCAAAATCCCAAATTTTGATTATCAAACATGGGGGAAAGAATATCTGAAATAATAAAAAAAATTCGAGCGCATCAAGCAAACATGAGAAAAATTTGTCTGAATTGGAGGATGATATGATTGATTTTATAGATAAAGTTGATGAAAAATATGGGCCCGAATATGAACCCGAAGAATATATATAATTATGCCGTTCTCCAATGTCCATATGCATATGAAAACTCTGGATTAACAAACACACGTTTTGTGTTTGTTCTATCTAATGACTTCTTTGTTACAAACCGTTGTGTTGATCTCATGTAGATTAGATCGTAGTTTTACGTTGTCATGATGAAAAGTCTTATTGTCAAACAACGCTTCTTTGTAGTTGTCATGTGATATGCTCGACTGCACAACACTGCGGGATATTCCCTTTGCTTTTTAATGGTTTTCCCTGGCTCGAAATACTGTACATTTTTTTACCTTAACCCCACATACTCCTTAATCACCTTTCCAGATAATTCATCCTTCATCTTTCCTAAAACCTTCTTGTTAGTAATTGAATGCAAAGGCGAATCTTTAGGGTAATCGGATGTGTCGTACCATCCACTCGCTCCTTTAGCTACTTCTATTTCCATGTCTTTATAGATGTCTTCAGTAGGGATATCTATAACAAAACTGTCTGTATCTGTGTAAAGTACTCTGGACTCTGGATACAAGGGTTTAAAGTAGTCATAAAGAAATTCTAACATCAAAAGCTTTGATAATTCTAAAACAGTAAACCCAATAAAAACGGGTTTGTCCAATTTGACTTTCTTTTTTTTCATCATTATACCAAAAAGCTGATCATGAAATCTTCTGAAGTCCTGATAATTAGGTTTTGAAGTCAGCTTAATTGCTTCGTTCTCTTTAGTGACTAATCTGACATCTTTGCGCTTGTGCGGATTTTCCATAGTCTTTCCGAAACAGCTGTTGTTCATCAGCTTGAAAAAGTCTTTTTCTGAAGCATCTGTGGATTTAGTTCTGAGATCAGTGTTCTTCATGATGTATGGTTTCATGAACTGTTCTTGATCAAAAGCAATTATACGATGAACAGCTGTTAACTTTAAACCATGCCTTAAATAAAATTGTAGAAGTCTGTAATGACAGACATAATTTTTTTGTCTCGAAGATTAGGCACAAGTTTAGGCGGCTCTCTTGGATTCATCTTTAGACTTTCTGCTGCTATGGATAGTCATTATGCAGGTCATGGAGTTCATGAGGATATTCTAAGTCAACTTCTAGAATGTATCCACGCTGTTGACCCGGCGTCAAACTGCCCAACCACTTTAATGCTTTTTGAATATTATTTGTACAGCCACCTGTGTGTACATTTTAAAGTTGCGTAATGGAAGCGATTGCGCCATAGCCCAACCATACAGATTGTTTGCATCTAAATACATAAGATAGTTAGACCTTTTACTCGGATCATAGTCGTCTAAGTATTTGTTGTTTGCTTTACAGTAATGATGCGACGCCATACTAATTCCTCCACGCAATCCGTTTTCAATCATCTGAATCATTGGTAGGTTAGACAATAAATCAATCTGTACTCCAGTAAACTTTAAGAAAGCATCCCAGCTCATCCCGGGCGCAGAAATGTAATGCGCGGGATCCAGGCTATAATGTTTCATGCAGGTCTTTCTATAATTTTCAAAGACGTCCGCCAACAAACATGTATCAGCCATTAAATATGAATCATGATAGTCTCCCATCGTTTTTACACTCTAACTTTTGCCACGCATCTTGAGCATGCTGGTAATCAGAATCACTGATGTCCTTTCCTCTAAGACTAGAAAAGAACGCGCCTTTTAGGCGGAAGTGTATCTTCATCAAACCTTTCCCAACTGTTCATGTACTCATAAGGGTAAACACCCTTTCTAACAAGCGTTGGGTCAAAATATTCTTCCGTTATTGGGCAAGACTTTAAGGACATAGCTAGTGACTCTAATGAACCATAATGTGCTGCATAGAGTCATAAATAGACATGTTATTTAAAGTGAAACACATGTACTTTTCTGACGACTGTGCAATGCATGACACCCTGAAGGCATCGCCCACTGCTTTCATTATAAGATGAGAGTCGTAACCTCGCAAGTTATGAAAGAATACAGGCATCTTCCATGTCTTTGGTTCAAACTTTAGTTGAAGATTGCAGTTGTTGTGCGCTGCTCCTCTGAACTTTCCACTAATGTGATCATGGTCTCTTACTGTAGGATTGGCTTCCTCACTGAGTTCTAAACCACAAATCCAACAATGTGCGGCTGATTTATACTGTTGTTGGTCTTTAGGCGTCATCTTGATTTCAGATAAATTCAGATTATTAGAACAATCATTATGCACTTGCTGCATGCGCTGTAAAAATCTTCTAGCCGCATTTGGTCCTCTGTATAATTCTGGCGTTGAATGAGCGCCATCCGACCTAACAATAATGAAGGCAAATGAACAAATCTGATGATTACTCATTAAGACTGTTTTTCGAAGTTTTTGTGGCGCTGGCCCTTCATAAGGAACAATGAGTGATTCGAAGTCTGCGTAAACTACGTATGGAGAATTTTGCATCCGTTTCCAGTTCTTAAAACTAACTTTACTGCCTTCTGGGGGCGTAATTAGTTCTGTATTACAGTCAACTGGGCGATACAATGTTTCTTATGTTCGCTTGCGGCTTGAACAGATGGAACTCTTGTTAAACATTTTCTGCAGAATTCTTGTTTGTTGGTGTTTTTTGAAGTATGGCGCCAATAATCTACTCATTGTTCGTATCAATATGTAATGCGGTAGCCCGCTGGTGAAAACATCAGTAGTAAGTCAACATGATTTTTGCCTGGATCGCCTATTGTTGGACTGTTCTTGGACACTTTAATAGGTTGTAGATGTGTTTCCTCATCCCATGTGTAGACATTAACAGTTTATTGGTTTGTTTTGTTCTTCAAACTGATCAATGGAATTCACGCTAACGGGAAAGGATATTCCACAAAAGTTAAGATCATTGATGTAATCCCAATAGTTAGACACTCTCTCTGCGTTTTTGCGGACGTAATGCAGCCTTGCGAGAACACACCACATGAAACATTTGTTGTCTGTATTCTTTATGTTTTAGAACTGCTCTTTTTGCAACTAATGCTGGAGGCAGCGGAATGTAAGACTTGCCTACAATCGGCGCATACTTAGCCTGTTTTAATCTAATCTCTAAGACTTCGCCCTCTGACCAACCAGAGCCTCTCATTTTGGCTTCTTCAGCGGCCACATCAAACTGTGTAAGCAGTTGGTCTGCCCAACCGGGTGTTAAGTCATTATGAGAAAGAATAGTCTGCTGTTTAGTTGAGACCCAGACTTCTAGATTTTCTTCATTTATTGTTACATAGTCGATTAAAACAGCTAACATTTACTTTAACTGGCGGGTCTATTGTTAGTTTACCCGGAACTTGAGAAATAGCATGTGCAACACTTGCCCGTACGCTTGCTGGATCAATGACTTCTAAATCAATATCATTCAGTGCTCTTAATAAATCTTCTTGCATTGCTTCAAACAATTCGTCTGGACCTTCATATATTTTATCCACGCTGAGTTTCTTTTCTAACTCAAAATATTTATTTAAATCAAAAAAAAAATTAATCAATATCGATAGTCTTTTTGTGCTTAGACTCATAAACTAAAGTATAAACACCCTTTGGCGTTGTTAATGTGAGCTGTTTAGAGCAGAGTTTAATGTCTCGTTTACTTTTTTTAAGCATTCCTTTTTTATCTGCTCGGGGTCTGGCTGTTGAGAAAAAACTTGTCCTTGCCTTTCTTTGAAGATCAAACTTTTGTCTTTTGTAGTCATCAAAATCAGCCTGCAAACGACTAAATTCTTCATCCGTGATGTTTGAGTCAGCTAGTGCTTTATTTATAATCAGCTTAAAGGAACTAAGTTTAGCTGTTATTAGTTGAACTATAGCTGTGTGCTTTTGGAGTTTAGTTTTTATTTTTTTTGCTAGCAGCACCTACGGCTAATGAACATAGGCCAAGAGCTAAAGACAAACCGCCTAGAGGTAAAGCTGCGGTGTGCACCAACACCTGTTGCTAAGAGACCAACACTTGTCCCTGCTGATAGAGCACTTATAGTTGAAGCTCCAGTATTAACATAGGTAACAGCATTAAAGGCAGCAGAATACCTTCGTTTGGTTTTGCTGTATTTTGAAAGGTTCCTGCTCTAGTTTTTGTAGCATTTGTGTAATGTTGGTTAATCTAAAGGTTTTTATGCCGGGGGTTTCTACTATCTCTTCTCTTGGCGACTCGGTGCTGTAGGCACATTTGGATAAACTTGAACAGACATGCTTTTTTAAAATGAAAAATAATTTAGTATATGTTACTTTTTAATCTGCTTTCTCGAATAGTCAGCTGCGCATCATAGATTAAAAACAAATGCGCATTAAGTGGTTTATCACTCTCTTTTTCTTTCTCAATTTGAATGTTTATTACGTTCTTAACCTTTCTCCCACTTCCATGTAACTTATTATCCTCTGTTGACCTTAGGTCAATCCATAAACCGTATTTCGTTGTTAAATAATCATCGAGTCTAAACATTGTGAAGGTGTAGATCTTTAGACACAAGGTCAACTTTTGGATTTCTACACCCCCCACCCCCAAACATATTTTCTTATTTCGTCAAAATGGTGATAAGGTTTAAGCCCGCTAGCGTAGATTTGGTTAGGACTACCATCAATCGAACATTGTACTTTCGTTATTTTAGGATTAATAAAACTTTTCAGTTTGTCTTTTGAATGGTTCTTCATCTTCGCACAGCAATTAAAATACCTTTAAGCGATTCTGCTGGGCCACTAAAACTAAAATTCCATATAGCGTCTGCCCTGCTTTTAGGATATGTTGAATGATGATGCACTCTTTCGTATATATATTGCTAATTTTGACTGATATTGTTGCTCAATCAGCCCTGCTAAATCAGAGTTGCTAACAACATCAAACTCTAACGAGATGTCAGAAATGCTGTACTTTGCTTCGGTGTCTGATGATCTGATAACGCGTTTGTATTCGTTAAAAGTTAGTTCATATGACAATCTGTCTTTTAATGCTCTTTGAAAGTATGGCGCATGCGCTTTTAACAACTCAAAATCTAAGGGAAA
The DNA here is from genome assembly GCA_018398815.1 of Conus ventricosus. Taxonomy (NCBI): domain Eukaryota; kingdom Metazoa; phylum Mollusca; class Gastropoda; order Neogastropoda; family Conidae; genus Conus; species Conus ventricosus. The sequence goes on from JAFLJL010003527.1 coordinate 33,290, forward strand.
TGGAAAAAGCGATTACCATACGCATAACTTACAGCTAAAGCCTTTTTGCTGCTTTTTAGCATCTGGGGCGAGTTCGGCGTCTATTCTAAGTTTTAGTGCTTCTTCATTTTCGATTTCTTGAAATGCAAGATCGGCCCTTTCATTCCCGGTTAGCCATTAGATCAGAATAGGTTAAAAATATGTCTGCATTGTGTAAAGAAAATACTTCTTGCCCCTCAAGTTTTACAGAAATTTTCTTAACGATTGCCCGTCCTAAATTCTGGACAACTGTCCTGGTTGGGTCTGTTGTTGAAGCGAGTTCTATTTTGAAAGTAAGACGTGCAGAGCCTGGCACAATCACTTCATCCGCTCCTAGGTCTGGAAATCTGACAGTAAGAATTTGATCCGCATCAATAGTAGATGGATTATTTGGAACAGTAATATTCCGTTTATTTCCCTGCGCGGCAAGGGGCTCTTTCAGTGTTCTATGCGGGTTGAGAATCGAGCCATATACTTCTGACATTTTTATAAAACAAAATAAAAAGTTAATTATTTAAAAACATGGCAGGCATTGAAGGTGAAGGAGATTATGATATTCCTGATCTTGGAACCGACATGAGTGATTCTCCTTGGGAGCGGCATCAATTAGGACCCTCATTGCGGGATGAATTAGAAGAAGGGCAGCAAAGGCGCGAATTAACAGAAAGTAAGGTCAGATCATTATACCAAAGTTTAAAACAAAAACCTCACGAAACATATACCCTGATGATTTTGAACTAAAAGATAACCAATTGTATTTTAAAAACGACAAAGGAGAACGTGTTCCGCTTACGAATAAGCGAGACTCATCAAAGTTTGTAGGTATGGGTACGATTAATCAAAGGCTCAGTGCAAGCGAGCAGAATCGCTTGGCTTTACTAAACCAAAATTAAATCCGAAGAAAGTTGCTAAACATCTAAACACGCTACAAGAACTCCCAACAGATAACCAAATGCAAAAACATAGAACTTAAAGATTTAAGTCCAACAGCAGACAGAATAATAAATACAATAGAAGCAGAACTCACTGAAGAAGAAGAAACAGCATTAAAAACTATACACGATCCACCGCTGCCCACGCAGAAATACAGGCGCCTATAAGAGAATTAAAAGCCCTTGATCGTGCTTTAAGAACCATCAGAGGGGAATTATTAAACAATTCAGCAAAACTGACTGAACTAGATAAGCATATAGAAAAAGAAGAAAAAAAACTCGCTGAGGCTAACGCCAACAACTTAGGGAGTGATGTTAAAGAAAGAATAGAACAAAGACTACATGAACTTAAAGAAGAAAGACCAGCAAGACTAGAAGCGTTGTCTACTAACCGAGAACAATTACGAACTCAAGTGAGCAGAATAAGAGAAACTATCCAAAGAATTTTATATGAAGACACGACGCTAGCAGAAACGAATAAGAACACTGTTTAGAGAGCAGGTGAGTCACATTAGCAAGCGTTATAACAGCCTTAGGATTTGCAATAAGTACACTGGTGATGGCTATTACAGGCGGTGGTGGAGGGCAAAGTTCAGTGCCTCCACGCCATCGCCTCCACCTGATAAATCATGGGTAAAAAACAACTTGATCATCTTGCGAGTTTATTAAAAAAATTAGCTAGTAAAGCTATAGACTCTTTACCCGGTATATTAGGGAGTATCGTTAGCTGGCTTTTGTCTACCACAAGCAAAGTAGTTGGCTTTATGGCCGAGCACTTATGGACGTTAGTTCTCTTAATAGTTGGATTACTATTTAGTAAGATAAAGACCAAGTAATCCTAGGCCAGTTAATCCAATAACAAGTGCTGTCTTTTCATATTCATGGTCATCGCGAACAAAGTCCGCGTCTTCAACGGTCTTTGGGCTTTGGACCTTAGGGATTGGATGACTTAATCTTGGGTGTTTTTTTTATTGTTTGTAATATTACTGGTCCAGAATTTATGTCGTTTTTCCCGACCTTCTGTTCATTGCCTGCCTTAAGGATTTCATTGTTGTAGTTTATTATTGTTCCTACCTGAAGTCTGAGGTCAGAAGGCAGCATGTATAAACCAGTGCCAACAGCAAAGTCTACTTTTGATCTTGCGTATTGTAAAACATTTTGGTACCTTTTTATGCTTGAAGACAAATCAACTGCACAATTAATGGCGTCCTCTAAATTTGCTAAGTATTGTTTTTGCGCATCCAAACCAGTAGAAGAATCAGTTATGCTCGATCTCGTTTGTGCTTGCGAACCTAGCAAACACCAAACGTAAGTACGAATAGAGTCGTTTATTCGCACTATTCCCGCTTTAGTTAGGCCCTTAGAAGTGTCTAAGATAAATGTTGTCCATGCTGTTTTATGCTCTTGCTCTATGGACCCTAGGTGAACGCCTGTGCCTGAAGAGAAAGATGTGTAAGGAGGATTCCAGTCATAGTTATACTTTCTGTGCACGCCCCAAAAATAAGGGTGCCTAGACCATGATTAAGATCCAACTTTTGTCTAAAGTCTGTCTTAACATTAATATTGAATTCGTTACAGATCCTTTCAAAAGCCTTCATGTCTATTCAGTTGCTGAATGGATTAAACGGTTTGTCATTTGGTAATGGCGCTCGCAGTTCAGTCAAAATACGTCTGAAGGTGTAATAAAAATGAAATCTGTACACAGACCTCACCAAAGGATCAGGATGATTTAAATGATCAGCATACGACACTCCACACCCAGTTGATGCACAAAACACAGCAAAGTTTAACTGGTTCTGGTAAAACTGCATCGGATGACTGAACCACACTTTTGGGATGTAGTCTTTTTTAATAGGAGGGTTAAGATATTTGGCTAATGGAGTACTCACCTTTTTATGAAAAGTGACAGTCTGGGTCACAGAAATGTCAAGAGTATCAGTTGCTTATTTTTTAAGATTGTAGTGCGGCCCAACAGAATATTTTCCATCTTTAGTATATTTGAACGCGCTCATTTTTATTTCGTTTAAAAAAAATGTTTGTAACAATAACAACTCAAGACCGTCCTTCGTTTTTAGAACATGCTGTTGAGAACGATTGCGGAACCAAAATGGTCGCACTCCATGAATTTTTTTACAAAGTCGTATGGTTTAATATAAGCGAAACCAAGAAGAATAATAAGATTAGAAAATATGGCAAGGGAAGAAACTTAATTAGCCAGTTAACAATACCTGATGGTTATTACGGGTTTTGCTCACTAAAAGAAGCATTGAGTAACTTTGACATCACTCTCAAACTTAACAATGCAAATCTAAAAACAATATTAACATTCAAACCTGAAGAAGCACATTACTTTTTTGATAAGAGCTAGCTAAAATGTTAGGATTTAGAGCTAACACTCAGGACACTCAAAGATTTATTGTTACACCAGACACAACTACTTATGAGGGGGAAAGTCCGCTCAATCTTGCATTACATTCATTACTCTATGTTCATTTGGATGAGCTAAGCACTGATGAAAACTTATATGATGGAAGGCCCTCAACTGTTTTAAGAGCTCTGCCGTCAGGGAAAGCTGCATATTGCGATTATGAAATTATACAATTCCCTAATTTACAGTTTAAAAAATTAGTTTGTGGGAGGGTCGGATCATTTAATATAAAGATCAAAGACAAAACGGGGAAAGTCGTGAAATGTGATAACCTGCAAATTGTTTTGGAAATAAAATAATAAACTGTACTAAAAAATGTCGCGGGGGCCAGACGAGCGGGAGTTACATTAGCACCTGTGAGGTGTATAACTTTAGAATTAAAAGACCTTGCAGACGTTGTAGACTTTGAACAGAATGGTGAGATAGGCGCTTTGTATGGTTTTGAGTACACTAAAGATGGTGATTATAAACGCAAAGAGGTTAGCGACAACAAAAAGTTTCCTAAACTAGAACAGCTGCGCAATCTAGAAGCAAATAATGTTGGCCAGTATGAATATAAAATAGTTCGAAAACCTGACCTCAAATGGCATTTAGAACCATATTTAGAATGGGAAATAAAATTTGAATTCATAAGCCCATTTACATTTTTTAGCCGTCAAAAAGTTTCAGAAAAGCATTTAACTCTGGCCCTTTACATGTAAGTCTTATGCCAGATGACAATAGTCGAAAAGAAATTGAAATAACACCGTATGGGAAAAAACAGTACATCCTCCACAGAAAGAAACGGTTTTAAAAGATGCGTCTACAAAATTACAATTCATTCCGCAAATGAAATTAGGAGACACGTTCACAATGATATTTGAAATTTCTGTCTGAAAAGATGTGAAGAGGAATGGGGCTGTGGGCGTTAGTGACGTCCTTCTAAAAGGAATTCTAATTAGCTGGCAAAACTTAGACGTTGAAAAACTTAAAGTTACTGTCGTCATTCTTCACAATGGTGAGGATATTAAGGTCATAACAACAAGCAACAAAATCAATATTAGTCTAAATAGAAATAATCTTACAGAACTAAATTGGATTAATCTTACACATTTAGACCTTATAGGATTTTATTATACTAAACAAGTTTTGACAGAGAGCATGATAAAAACAATAACTGGATTAGATTAAATTCTATTATAAAACTATGGAGCAGTTAAACTTTATGACAAAAACCCCTCATTGTTCATTAATTTGTGGACAAACTGGTTGTGGAAAAACAATATTTATCCTCGACCTGTTACAAACAGTTTATCGTTATAATTTTGATCATATTGTGATTTTCTGCCAACACTTAAATGGAACAAAGCATATCATGATAGAAGGTTTATATGGACTGATGATAACATATTTTTAGTTAATCCCAGCAATAAACTAAGTGAATGTTTAGAACGATTTTTTATATTGTTTGAGGGAACGCAGACGCTATTTATTATAGATGACTGTTCAGCAGAAAGAGACATAGTTAAAAAAAGAAAAACTTTGTCAAAACTAGCCTTTAGTGGAAGACATGCTGGGATAAGTGTGTGGATTTTATGCCAAAAATATAACTCAGTTTTAAAAGACTTTAGAGAACAGTTAAAGACTGTAGTTTTATTTCACATGAAAGACAGAGATGCATTTGATGAATGTTTGCGTGAAAATGATGTTATTGAAAATGATCAGGAAAAACATAGGATTAAGCAAAAACTAAAATCTGAAAAGTTTAGTAAATTAGTATTAAAAACGGATAATCCTACACAGTATGTTTGTTTGTAGGGTCGTTATTTTTTGGTTATTGAAAGAGAATGTGTGATGGATTATCATTTTTAATTCATTGTTTAAAGCCTTACTTGTCAGAGAACAGAGAAATGTCTGTTCTAAGGTCGCCCGCCTGAAACTAGTTTTAACTAGTTTTAGGCGGGTGAGTTAGAACAGACATTTCTCTGTTCTCTCGAGTCTTGGTTCTCGACGCGGGTGTCGTGCGCGTGCGGATGTATCTGTGACGTACGTATTTGGTAAAGGACAGTAAGTCCATATGGTTGGAGTTGTTATTTTTAAAAAGTAAATGACAGTCGTCACACATGCAGGGATGTACGTGTTTGTTGACAGAATAGGGTTGGAGAAGGATATCTTAGGTTGTAGGGAGACAGTCCCATTATGAATTTTAGTAGTCGGAAAGAAGGGTAAGGTAAAGTTTAAGGCGGGTAGCTCAGCAGTTGATAGGACAAAAACGGAGGATGTGCAGCATGTAATATTGTATGCAGTATGGTTGTGTGGGCATAACAAGGATTAACCACTGGGTTATCCGACAAGAGATGACATGAGAGTGAGGTGCTGGATGGAAATTTTGGCAAACAAATCATGTTGTGTTGATATATGATTATAATTGACAGTGTAAAGAGGGGTAAGAATGTGAAGGATTGTGGCTGCGAGCCGATTCTCTTGTATGAACATGCTAGAACTGTGAACCGCTAAAAATTGATAAGTTTTTTTTGTTTGTTTTTGAAAGATGTGTATTACTACTGATTATTAGTAGGAGACATCTCCTGGTGAAGTCACCCACTTCCTAAACTACTTAGCATTTCCTAGGAATGGCCATGGAGTCTGCGTTGGATCGCTTAAGATTTGTTTTCTTTCTCCGAGATTTGGGTGCGATTCATAATTCCATATTCAATAGTGTGGATTGGCTCAGAGAGAATATTGTTTTACTGCTAGTGTTAGGGTTGGCAGGAAATGGATCTGATAACCCCAAAGCGAGTAACGGGTTGGGGGGTGTAATCGAAATTCAAGGGGTCACTCTCATGCCCGAGTGGGAAGTAGGCAAGGGAGATGGAGGATTAAAGCTTTACCAAGTAGCCTATGAGCCTTGTTGACTTGGGTAGTAGCAACATTACAGTAGTGGCCTACAGTTGTGTCAGCAGGTATCCTGCTCCGTCCTGAGGCTGGGGCCAGACCACCGCAGTCTACTGCCGCGTGCCGGCAGGTGAGCGGCGGTCTCCCGTTGCCTGTTGCTTTCCCGGGAGAGGGATACCATCCAGGCCGTCTGCCGTCTGTGAGGCAGCTCTCCTCCTGCTACCGGGGTTCTTCCGGGAGTTCTCCAGCCACCTGTTGCTCTTCCCTGTTCGGGCGTCCGGTGAGAGGGCGCTGCACCAGGCCTTCCCTCACCCTCAGTGTCCGGCGGGGCCTTCAGAGGAGGAGGCGTCGAGCCCCGGATCCGTCGAGAGGGCGTCTGGTGTGTGTGTGCGTTGGGTGTCGCGCTCATCGCAGGGAGGAGTCAGTCTGCGAGGAGCCACGGTCAGGGCCGGGGTGTAGAGTCTTCGGGGAGAGGTCGGACTGCGGGAGGCCACGGTCAGTGCCGGGGTGCATAGTCTTCCAGGGAGGTGTCAGCCTGCGAGGGGCCACGTACAGCGCCGAGGACTGGAGCTTTCCGGGCCGGGATGGGTTGTCCCATGGTTGTGGTAGAAGGGGTGTAGCGTTAGGCAGTAGGGTTAGGGGTGTTAGCTACTGCCTCCTTTTAGGACGTAGTGGCCAGCGCAGTGTAGGGTACTTGTCGTTGCCTCCTTTAGGGACGCAGCGACCAGTTTGGTAGTGATCCGGGTCAAAGAGAAGGGCGAGTCCTGGGGAGAGGTGTGGGTGGTAGTAGTTTAGAGATTAGAGTCCCTTGGGTTGGTCCTTATCCCTAGTAGTTAGCCACCACGTGTGCGGACTATCTCTGCGTCCCTAGGTCGCAGTGATATACCGCAACTGGTGCTTCAGCATAGGTTAAGGTTCTCAGGGTTGTGTCAGAGTAGTGAGGGTCAGTGAAGAAGTGGGATACTTGTGTGTGGTTGTGGATGGACGTGAGTGGTGGTGCCATAGTGTGTGTGTGTGTGAAATAAAGAAGTGCGCATGACTGTAAAGCTGTGTTAGTGTGCTGTGTTGTCTGCTCTAGTGTGTAATAGGCGTGGGTAGGGGTGGTAGGGCCGTCCGGCTTAGCGACCGTGACAATTGTATCAGACTAGTGGTAACACCATACAGTCATGTTGATTGTATCAGACTGGTGGTAACACCATACAGTCATATTGATTGTATCAGACTGGTGGTAACACCATAGGTCATATTGATTGCATCAGGCTGGTGGTAACACCATACAGTCATATTGATTGTATCAGACTGGTGGTAACACCATACAGTCATATTGATTGTATCAGACTGGTGGTAACACCATACTGTCATATTGATTGTATCAGACTGGTGGTAACACCATACAGTCATGCTGACTGTATCAGACTGGTGGTAACACCATAGGTCATATTGATTGTATCAGACTGGTGGTAACACCATACAGTCATATTGATTGTATCAGACTGGTGGTAACACCATACAGTCATATTGATTGTATCAGACTGGTGGTAACACCATACTGTCATATTGATTGTATCAGACTGGTGGTAACACCATACAGTCATGCTGACTGTATCAGACTGGTGGTAACACCATAGGTCATATTGATTGTATCAGACTGGTGGTAACACTATACAGTCATATTGATTGTATCAGACTGGTGGTAACACCATACTGTCATATTGATTGTATCAGACTGGTGGTAACACCATACAGTCATGCTGACTGTATCAGACTGGTGGTAACACCATAGGTCATATTGATTGTATCAGACTGGTGGTAACACCATACAGTCATATTGATTGTATCAGACTGGTGGTAACACCATACAGTCATATTGATTGTATCAGACTGGTGGTAACACCATACAGTCATGTTGACTGTATCAGACTGGTGGTAACACCATGCAGTCATGTTGCATGTTGACTGTATCAGACTGGTGGTAACACCATACAGTCATGTTGATTGCACCAGACAGACTGGGGGTAACACCATACAGTCATGTTGATTGCACCAGACTGTGGCAACACGATACAGTCATGTTGATTGAACCAGACTGGTGGTGACATGATACAGTAATGTTGATTGTGTCAGACTTGTACAGTCATGTTGATTGTATCAGACTGGTGGTAACACCGTACAGTCATGTTGATTGTATCCGACTGGTGGTAACACCATACAGTCATGTTGATTCCACCAGACTGGTGGTAACACGGTACAGTCATGTTGATTGCACCAGACTGTGGTAACACCATACAGTCATGTTGATTGCACCAGACTGTGGTAACGCCATACAGTCATGTTGATTGCACCAGACTGTGGTAACACCATACAGTCATGTTGATTGCACCAGACTGTGGTAACACCATACAGTCATGTTGATTGCACCAGACTGTGGTAACACCATACAGTCATGTTGATTGCACCAGACTGTGGTAACACTGTACAGTCGTTTCCATCCCTTTTCCCTTCAGTCACGGCAGTTCTCCACTACAGGTTTAAGATTTTGTTTTTAATCAGTGAAGAAGAAACACCACTTATCATACTTCAAGTGCACCAAGAGTGGAATATGCTCAACATAAATATAACGATGTTATAGTCCTCCAAAGTCTGGTCATAGAAAGCCACGTTCGCTCTCACCAGTTCTAGGAGCTATTTTATACCAGCTGGTGTGTGCTTACTTGGCTTGGGCTTGGTTCCTCACCTGGTCCTGACAGGACTGTTCAGTGTCAAATAATGGCATGACACATCACCACCAATGATGAAAACGATAGACAGACCCATCCATCACAACCCATCTGCCCTGACATTGGCTGCTACATGCTCAAGTCAGGATGAACCTTTACGTAACCTTAAATGTCGCCATATCTTTTACCCAGACGTATGGATTCATTCCCTCTTCATTTCTGCTGTCTCGAATTTCGCCTGATATGTAACCATGACACAAAACGGACAAACCGGATGGCGCCTTCAGACTGTTGTTGTCTCAGCTAAAGAGGCTTTGCTGAGGTCCTTGTCCCCCCTTCAACAGGTGTTCGAGACATCCTTCTTAAAAAAAATTGAGGCAGGGTTTGGGCACATATTCAGTGAAGTGTTGATGACTGACAACCAACCCATGGCCCTACCAGGCTTTTTTTTCAATAAGATCTCTTTTTGACGTAACTGACGATGATGCTATGTCTGGGGTGACAATTAATATGTCAGTCAACGATTTTTTTAATTGTCCTCATTAAGACAACACGGAAATTTGTCCTACAGAGGACAACATGAACACGTACCTAATTAAAAGTTCGTAAAAAGCAAACATTTACAGCACAGTGCTCTTCCAAATCTTTCTCCCTCACACACACACACACACACACACACACACACACACACACACACACACACACACACACACACACACACACACACACACACACACACACACACACGCACGCACGCACGCACGCACGCACACACGCACGCACGCACGCACACACACACATATACATAATATATATATATATATATATATATATATATATATATATATATTATATATATAAAACAAGTTAAAAGAGGAGTCTTAAAACTATCGACAAATTTGTTTCTAGCGGCGTTGCGCTGTCGTCAGGATGGTTTTTGTTTGCCCACCGCCGATGTTATATAGCGTGTGGGCTCACGTTTGCGGTTGTTTGCACGTGCGGGTTGGCTGCACGTGTTTTTTGGGGCTTTCAGGTTTTTGTTTTGGATGTGTTCACTAACAACGATTTCCATTTATGCCTGCAGTTGTTTACTATTTCTGTTTTGGTGTTTAAAGTTGCTAAGTGTGGTTTGCATAGTATTAACCATTTTTCAGTTAAACATAGGTTGCACCTTTTTGAAACATTGCTGTATGGTGATGCTCTTTTTATGATTTTCCAGGATATATTGTAGCTTGTTTTTGCGCCTTTAAGTTTCCAGATATATTTGCTCAGTTCTGTTTGGTTTTTATATTTTTCTTTATTGAATGACTGTTTGTGGTTTGCATATCTGGTTTTGAAGTGGTTTTCAGTGATCCCTATGTATGTTTCTTTTTCATTTTCTGATGTTACAGTAGCCTGGTATACAATGTTGTTGTGGAGACATTTATTGTTTAGTGGGCACTGCTCCTTTCTCGTGCAATTGCAAGATTTCCTTTCTTCACCCTTCTTTGCTGTGTTGATTTTCATTTTGTTGGATGCGTCAATCAGGTTTTTGAGGTTGGGCATACATGAGTACGATAGTTTGACAGTGTTTTTGTTAAATATTTTGGACAGTTTGTGCTCTTTTGGAAATGAAGTTGCTAGGATTTTGAAGAATTCTTTCCCTATGTTTGTTTTGAGTTTCCGTCGTATGGGGGGTTATACCATATGATTTTTCTTTTCCTATTTTTCTTGCTTTTATTTGTGTTGTTGTCCGGGTTGTATTGTAGTTTGTAATTGTATCCACTTGTTTGTAGTGCCTCCTGGTATTCCACTGCTGCATTGTTGAACACTCTCTCATTGCATGACAGGTTTGATAGTCTCTTGTTTATGCCATGGGGTATGGTCTTTAATACAGATGGTGGATGGTTACTTTTGGTGTGTACATAAAGAGGTGTGTCGTTGGGTTTCTTGTATGGTTTATATATATGGTTGTTGAGATCCAGTGTTATGTCTAAGTAGTTCACTACCTTTTTGTTTGCTTCAATGGTAATCTTTAAGTTGTGGTTTTGGAAGATTTTGCATAGTTCTTTCTTCTTATTTTCGATGGTTCTTGGGTTGTTGTTCAGTGCAGCAAGGCCATCGTCTCTGTATAGTCCGACTTGTGTTCCGAGTTTTTTCTTGATGTTGGACAGCATGAATAGTCCGACCAGTTCACATGTTTCTGCACCATCATATGATCCCATGGTCACGTCGAATGTTGAGTTTCTGTTGGTTTTCCTGATCCAGGTTTCATTTTTGCTGTGTAGTAATGTTTTCTTGGTGTGGAGAATGATTTCTATTTCTGACCCTGTTATGTCTGTGTTGTTTCTGGCAAACTTCAGGGCTTTGGTGAGTAGTTCCTCATCTATAGATGGGTAGAAGTCTACTATGTCAAATGTGATGAATACTGTATTACTTTGTTTATTGAGTTTTTTGAACCATTGGATAACTTCGTATGTGTTCTTCCAGAGGTTGTATTCAGAGTTTGATTTTACGTTCTTTATTATTTTTTCCAGAATTTTCTTGCTTATTTTGCCTAATTCAGATTTGGATGGGTTTATTAGTCTACATGTTGGGTTGTTATGAAAAATTTTAGGCATTTTAAATTTACTGATCTATATATATATATATATATATATATATATATATATATATATATATATATATATATATATATATTATATATATATATATTTGTTAAAAATATTTCTAAATTGAAGTGCTAAAATCCTGATTTTAGGACTTCATTTTAGAAATATTTTTAACAGATGTTGCTCCCTAGACGGTTGAGCTCTTTTGGATTTTTAAAGGACATTTTTATACTGTTCGTGATATATATATATATATATATATTATATATATATATATATATATATTATATATATATATATATATATTATATATATATATATATATATATATATTATATATATATATATATATATATATAAAGTACAAAAATAAATGCAGGCACACCAGCCACACACTCTTCATGTTTTTTGTTATAAAAAGAAGCTTTCGCCTTTTATTGAGGCTTCGTCAGCATCTGCAACAGAAACAGTTATGTATATGCACACTCCCACCCACCCAACCACGCACCCGCACAACCATACACCCACCCACCCTCCACCACACACACACACACACACACACACACACACACACACACACACACACACACACACCACACACACACACAACATACTATATCATATTATCATTGCTCCCCCAGGTTTAACTCTAAAGTTGAGCCCACTAACAGTATAGACATCTCCCCCGCCCCCCTCACTCACCCACTCATAGGCTACCCTCTCTATCCTTATTTTCACATATGTAAAAGCACCCCCCCCCCCCCCCCCCCCCCCCCCCCCCCCCCACCCCCACACACACACACTGTGGACCTGTCTGCAATGGCAATGTGCCCATAACAATGTTCAGTGGTGATGTCTACAATGGCAATGTGCCCATAACAATGGTCAGTGGTGATGTCTGCAAAGGCAATGTGTCCAAAACAATGGTCAGTGGTGATGTCTGCAAAGGCAATGTGCCCATAACAATGTTCAGTGGTGATGTCTGCAATGGCAATGTGCCCATAACAATGGTCAGTGGTGATGGTTTTTTCATGGGTGAGGTAGGTAACGTACTGTCTGAAATACGAAAAGACTTGACCCAGACGACGGTGAATTTCTAGGAATGAAAGACGGGGTGGCGTGTGATTGTTCAGACAGTTGATGAACGATCTCTGGCACCACTGAACGGTTTTTCCCGGTGGTTTCTCTGATATGAATGTTAAGCACGGTGAGGAAACTAGTTAAATTCTCTTGGAAGGAAAATGGATGCAGGGCAGATGACAGGAGTAGAATAAGCTGTGAACAAAACTTTTTCTTGATGGTAATGTTGGAACACCACTTGCCGATAACAAGGATGACAACTTTACACATTGCTCACAAAAAAATACCCCAGGACTATACACTGACTACATATAAAAATGCACAGAAATACAGGCACTGCCATACTCCCACAAATGTTAAAACAAACACACTTAGAGAAGGTAAATATCTATTTTCAAGACCACCCACCCATTTTGCACAAAAAACCCCCCTTTTCAATAAAAATTCACGTCCTTTCTGTCTTTTTTGGGCCCAAAATTAAAAAATGTTTTCAAAAAAAAATTTAACACGCCAAAACGCCAAAAAGACGTTCGTTATTTAAAATATGGGTTTTTCCCGTGCAAAATGGTTTTGGTGATCGTGAACAAAATATTTACCTTTCTCCGGGCATAAAAAAAATTTAGGGGTTTACAGTACGCCTTTATTTCCCAGCGTTTTTTAAGTCCGCGGGACTGGCCTTAATTTTCAAATATGCTCTTTACTTTTTGCACTATTAAAATTAAAAAAAAAACTGGTTTTCATCTTGATAGTTATTTTTACATCATGGGTTTATAGCCCCCTAAATTTAAAATTCTTTTTTTGGGTTTTTCCCGTCAAAATTTATAACTGTAATCGAAAAAAACCCCTGTTAAATTGCGGCAGTGCTCGAAAGGCAGTGATGGTGGCCATTAAAAAATTGTATTTTTTTTTTAATTTTGAAAGGGAATAAACATTTGGTTAAGAGAAATTTGGGCGGTCTCGCCTCATACTCATAAAGACGCTTTTTAAGTGCTAGTGTTTTTATGATATGTTTCACCATGTCTAAAGCCCAAAAATTTGAGCAAGGCTTTAGGGAAAAAGTATTCCTTTTTTTCTTGAAGTCTGGAAAAATTATAGTAATTTTAGATTTGCTCTTAATTTTTAACTTTGCCAAATTGCTAAAAACTTCTCTTAAAGAAAAAAAGCTGAGTAGCCCTGGGTATTTTTAATGTTTTAATGATTGCCTTGTTGTCCTTAACATCCCCAGTTATTCTTTGCTCTTTCAAATTGTTAATCCATTTTTCTTTAAAAACCCTTTTTTTAAGGGAAACCTAAAATCCTGTGCCAATTGAGAAATTTGGGTACGTAAAAACACACGTTTTTTTTTGTTGGGTTTTTAGAGTCATCTTTTTTATACTATTTAAAAAAATATTTAAAAATGGACCTTTTAAATATAACGAAGTGCCCCTTACAAAGTAGGAGGTTTTATAACCCCCAAACTTTGGATTCAGTTTTTTAACCATTTAGTAGATGAAACAATGGTTTCAAATGACTTGTAAACCATAATAAATTTTAAATCGATAAAGGTGATAGAGTGCCATCAGCATGGTCATCCCGCCTTGACTTTTTCCCCAGATCAGTTAAAATTTTTGCCTTTAGCGCAACTACTGGCTGGGGTGTTTCTATGCAAATCATTTAACCCCCCAATTTTAGAAAGGTCGTAAAAAAAACTTTCATGTTTTTTTACCGTACAGACAAATTCTAATGAATAAAAGTCCCCCTTCCAGCGAAAACGCGTTTAATCCATTTAAAGAAAAAGGACACTAATGCATTGAAAAATTTGAAAATTGAATTTAAAAAATTTTATCCTTCAACGATTTTAGACAAAAGTTAGACGCAATCTGGGTTGGCATTTTGTATTGTGGGCTGTAAAAAAGAGAATAATTAGACCCTTTATTCTAAACACCATCCCTGTCGCACTAAGTGGAGCGTTTTGGCGAAAGGTAAAAAAGGGCCAGTACCGAAAATTCAGGGAAAAGGCCGTAATAACGCTTGGCACTTTGAGTCCTTAGGCTCTGTCGGGGAATAACTTTTTTCTAAAGCTGAAAAACCCCCCCCCCCCCCCCCCCTTCTCCCCCCCCCAGTTCTTCCATGTTTTCCTTACCCCCCCCCCCTCCCTTTCTCTGAAAACCCCACCCAGATGTCTCTCCCCCCCACCTCCCCCCCTCTTTCCCCCACCCTTTTGTACTATAAATACAGTTCCCCTTTTTCCCCACCCCCTCCTTCCTTTTTTGGTGACGTGGTCACAGAAACCGCCAGTTTCCCCTAAACCCTAAAAACACTTCACTTGGGGCCAAGTGTTACATCACAAAAGTTAAAGGGACCTCTCAAAGGTCCCTTTTTTCTTTCCCTTTATATTTTCAAGTTATGACTACGGGCCCTGGCCACCCCTCTTTTAACCAAACAAGTTTGTTTAGGGCAATTGAAAAAAAACCCCTAATGTTTGGGCAACTTTACTTAGTGAAAGTAAAGGCCCTAAAATGCCAGGAGTGCAAAAATTTAAAATGCTCAAAAGGGGCATTTTTTGGGTGTTTTGGGGCGCAAGCCACAGACAAGTCTAGCAAGTTGTCAGTCTAAGGCTTTGATGAAAGAAAAAAAATTTTACCCAATTTTTGAGATGCATTAACTTGTTTTTGATTTGCCTGCCAGATACAAAGTATCAAATGTTTTTTGCACATGTGGGTAAAAGGGTTGACTTTTTTGTGGGCCCCATGGATTATACTGTGCCTTTGACTTAAATACAGATTGGGCATGTACAGAATTATAAAAAGAACTCATAGCTGGAGACGACAAAACTTAGGGCCAAAATAAGGTTTAAAACACAAGGCCCGCTCATCCTTTTAAAAGAAGTATACCCCTGAAGAAAGCGATCTTTTAAAAGCCCCCAAAACCCAGAAAGCACCAAAAAAAGCACGCCCCTGTTGTCTGCCCACATGAGTATATAGCGTAAAGAAGCCCTTGTTGTTTTTTCGTTCATGGATTAGCTATTTTTTCACAAAAAATTTTTAATCCAGCGCTACACTCCTAACGTCCCGTGGTCCCCCTTTTAAACCCAGCAACTTTGCTATTGAAAAAAACCCCAAAATGAAAACACTACTATTTTCCCCAGGAGAGCATCGGCTTGGAGCAAATTCTTTAAAAAGTTTGCTAGATGATGAAATTGTTTTTAATAAAACTTTTCCCAGGCTGAGGCGTTGGAGGGCTATGGCCCCCCGGTGCCCACCTTAAAGCTAAACGGGTGTGGATAGCAAACCCAAAGCTGTTAATTTTTACAACTTTGTAACCCCCTTTTCCCGAAAAGAGATTATTCTTTCGTGCGTAGGTTTTCTTAAGTATTCTGTTTTAGTTTCTTTAATTCTGCTTGTTTGTGATGCTAGCTGCGTCTGTTGTAGCGTTTTAAAAGGTTTTCCCTTAGAAAACCTTAAATCTTGTTTTTTTTGCTGTATTCTAGCCTTTTTTTCTTCCCCCAAAATTGTTATCTTGCATCAGCCGCTTATTTTTTTTCTTTTCTCTCTTTTTACCCTCGAAGTTTTCCCAAAATTTGTTTCTAGTTCGTCCTTATTGCTTTAGACGTTTTTTAAGCCCGGATTTTCAGCATAGGCAATGGAGAATCGTTTGTTTTTTAGTTCTCCTCATTAAATCGTTTAAATTTTTGCTATTAGTTCTTTGCTTTTAATTGTTTCATCTTTTTTTTTAAAATTGAATCTCTGCTTGTGATTTTAAATTTTGAAGGGTATGTTTTGTTTTTTCGATTGTGTTGGCACCCCCCGCTCCAAGATTGAAAATGACAAACGGCTTCGGTTTAAAGCTCAAAAAGGTTTTAATTGTTCTGCCTTGAATGGGGGTTTTTCGCCTAATTGTGTTTGTTTTAAAATTGTTTGGGTTTTGCGTTGAAGTAGTTTTACACGGTCTCCCGCTCCGTTCTTATATACAAATGCCCCCCATTTCCCCAAAAACGTTAGGTCAGCCGTGGTGTCTGTCCATGCTTCTTAGAAAGATTGAATTCTTTCTGCAAAGTTTTGGAGGGTTTAGGAATGAAGAAACCCACTCCTTTTAGTTTTTGACGGCTTTTAAAAAGTGAAGAACCTTCTCCTTTAGGCCTTTTCGCAAGGGCCCGCTGCTCCTTCAAGCTCTTCTTGCAAGAAGGGCCCCGTTCTGTTTATTTCTTTTCTTCTTAATAGGATTAAACGGTCAAAATTTCATCCAATTTTTATTTTTATTTTTTTTTGTTTTTTAAAAAATGAACTCATATTTTTGTGACCCCGGGGCCCATAAGAAAGAGAAGGAAACCCCCGGCGTAAAAAGGGATAAGGGAGACTGTAATTGTGTAAATCCATTCAAAAGTTTAGCTGGAAAAGTTTTCATAGTCAAGTTTCGGATCTTGGCGCTGGCGTGTTAAATGCCGGCACTGCAAAAATATCATTCAAAATGATATTAAAAACGACGACATAATGCTAGTTGTTTCTAATTTGGGCGGGGTTTTAAAAAATATGGGAATCAAAAAGGGGGGCAGAGAAGTCTTTGTATAAGGAGGCGAATTTTTGCCCCCCTATTCTGACATGGCTGCCTAAAAAAGAAAGAAAAAGGGGAAAAATTTTTAGGGAATACAAAACCCAAAAGGGTCAAACAAGGCTTAAGGGGGGATGCAAAAAATGATGTTAAAAATGAGGCAAAGGAGCAGAAGATTTGGAACAGTTTTTGATCCCTTAATTTTTAAACTGTTTAAAGACGCTATGCCATTTACCCGGCGCATAAAGAAAAACTTATTATGAATGACATTTAATCCCAGCGATTTTGTCTTCGTCTGAAGACCTTTTAGCTTAAATACAAGTTATGACATCGTCTTGAGTTTGTGTTGTTACTAACCCGAATGGCCAGAACATCTTAAAACCCGTTTAAAAATAAAAAAAAAATTATTTATTATGAAAGGGTTATACCTCCATTTCAGAAAATAGAAAAAGCGGACACTCTTGGAACATAATCTAAATCAGTCTCTGAAGTCTTTAAAAAGGTTTTGTTTTTGTTTACTGAAGAAAAAAATCCTTTTCAGAGGAAACGAAGCGTTTTTAATCCAAAAAAAGGAAGGGCGACTGTGCAATAAATGGGAAGTTTTCAGTTGTATTCGGGGCGGCTTTTACTCCCCAAACTTCGATGAAAAAAGAAAGTTGTTCGTGGAGGTAGGCAAAGGGATCCCGCAGTTTATGCATATGTAAAAAAAATTCGCCTTTTTAAAGTAAGACTCGAAGTATTATAACTAAATATGGGTGGGCTGGTTTTAGTCTTTTTGACAACAGATTGTTTGGGAAATGGGGAAAGGGGAGGGCAAAATGGGATAAAAATAAAATTTTCCAAGAAAGCAGTGAAAAGCCCCCAAAAAAAATGTTTTTTTTTTTATGGTTTGTGATGCTCAGTTAAAATTTAAAAAAAAAGGCTTAAAAACGTGCTTTTTAAAATGTAGAAGAAATTTTAACCCATTAAAAGATGGATAGTTTGAAGTTTTACCGAAATCCGCAGTTCTCTTATTCGGGATTACTGGGTGTGGGAAAAACTGTCTTGTACTTGATTTGTTACAAACAATATACAGGTTTCATTACGAGTACATTGTTATATTCTGCACAACCATTAAGCACAACAAGTCTTACAAAGAAAGGAAGTTTATTTGGACAGACGAGAATATATTTTTAGTTGATCCTGGCGACAAACTGAGCGACTGTTTAGAACATTACTATAGACTATTTGAGGGAACTGAAACACTGTTTATTATTGATGACTGTTCGGCTGAACGAGACATTGTTAAAAAAGAAAAGCTCTGTCAAGCTAGCCTTTAGTGGTCGCCACGCCTTAGTTTCTGTGTGGCTCTAACTCAAAAATACAATGCTGTCTTAAAAGACTTTAGATCGCAGTTAAAATCGGTTGTATTATTTTACACTAAGGACAAAGATAGTTTGAAGAATGTTTAAGTGAAATTATATAATAGGGACAAAGATGAGTTAAAAAAAATAAAAAGGCAGTTAGAAAAATCTAAGCACGCTAAGCTATGTTGCGGACTGACCCCCAGTTCAATACGTTTGTTTATTATATTTTAATATTAAAAAGAATGTCTCGAGGGCCAGAATCAAAAGCGCAGCTACTCCTAAATGCGTTGCAGTAGAGCTAAAAGACCTAGCAGACACAGCTGAGTTTGATCTGATAGGGGTGATAGGAAATGTTTATGGATTTGAGTACACAGATGATGGAGTTTACAAACGAACAGAAATTGAGACAAAAAACGACAGCAATATCCTAAACTAGAACAAATAAGAAATCTAGAAACAACTGATTCGGCAAATATGATACAGGCTTTTAGACAAGACAATAACTGGGTCTTGCGTCTGAAATTAACTGGGATTTTAAATTTGACTTACGAAGCCCCAATGTATACTTTGATAAAAAAAAAACACAATTATTTTCAGAAAGGCTTTGAATGCAGGTCCCTTTTTTACTAGTCTTGTTCCAGGAACACAACAGAAAAAGCAGATTGTAATAGATACATATAAACGTACAGCTAGATTCG
>JAFLJL010003527.1:55000-59390 GCA_018398815.1 Conus ventricosus
TGTCTGTCTATCTATATACACACATATTCATATCTATCTATCTATCTATCTATCTTATCTACCTGTCTACCTATTATATGCATGTATGCATTTTTGCTGAATCCTAATATATTCCATGTAACTAAATATTTCGAGGGTTGGACTGCTTCATGTTACAGTGACATAATTATCTTAATACTTGGTCTGTGCTTCGTTAAATGTTCACACGGATATTGCGACAGTTTAATATCAAGAGTTCCATTTCCTTACCTTATTTTCAAACACATTGTTCTAATTATAGCCTGTTTTACACCTCTGTTATGAGGCATGATTCTATGTCGATCTTGTGGTTTTTCTGATGTTGATTGCTCTCTAGACTGGTAGTTCAGTTTAGGTCAATCCAATATGATTGACCTGTGTCATTAAAAACGCAAGTCATCCTCAAAGCGCCTGGCCCCTGGTCCTTGTCATGACCTCCCAGTCTTCAGGACACATCACAATGAGAAATGTCAGTGAAAATGATCCTGGTCCTTGGTGGAAGGACATAGATGGACCATCCAGCTCTACTGTACTCATGGTCAGTTTCAAAACTTCCAGAAAGGTTCTACAAACGTAATTCTGCTTCGGTACAAAAATCCGTACAATCAATCAGTTGGTGCTTTCCAACAGAGGAGTCAAACAATCAGGGTCTGGAGATCGTCTGACATTGAGTCAAATTTTTACAGTTTGTACCATTTTAATGACTCTAGATTTGTTCTGAAAGTGCTAAGGGAGTACGATTACCTTTTACATTTCCAGTTTTTCTTTTCTTTCTTTCCTGAGGGCAAAGGACCCCAAACTCTATCATTCGGGATTGTTGAATTGCTCAGTGGAGCTCTATTCCAGCTTCCAGCATCACGTGACCTGTAACCTAAGACAGAGTGTGGCGATGGACGAGATGAAACAGAGCACTGCCCCTTCAGCAGTGCTGACTGCCAGGGTCTTATTGCATGGTGCGGTCAGTGCTACAAAGTTATTTGGGATGTGGGCAAAATTCAAGGAGATGAAACACACGGCAATGAGAGGGTTAATGAACATTGCAGATTGTCAGGTGGCATTCCAAGATTCCTATGTGTCTGAATGACCATACAAACTCCTTACCAAAACATCAAAGAGAAACTGGAATACCCCGAATTTCTGCCTGGGTTTGCGTTATGGTGAGAAGTCAATGCCCAGTATGTACAAACGAAGTGTATGTAGTGAAGATAGAACTGTCTTCCATCATCTTTTAGTGTTCGTCACTTTAATGAAGTTGACAATGTGCTTTCCTATATGTCGTTACCCCGCATGCATGTTACTGTCATCAATAGTCGTTGGTCATGTGGAACAATATGTGAAATCAGAATAAATATAACCAAACAAAACTCTAATTTTCCTAAAAATGTGCATTTAAGTACCACAGGAGTATCACTGTTGAGGAAGCAATTTTCTGTGATAACGTGTATTGTGGGTCATATGACACATAAATATTTATCAGTGGCTTGAACCAAGATAAACTGTGTGATCAGCATTGTAGATCAGCTGCCATTTTCCTGAACAAGCATCAGACATTAATTTGTTTAATTCCACTGATTACCGTACCTCTGTTCCTTTTACATTTATTTGCAATGATGAACTCACCATGACCCTGTCATACAGCCTTGTCTGTGACTTCACAGCTGACTGTCTGGATTCCAGAGATGAGTCCTTCTGCAAGCATCCCGTTTGTACTAAAACATTTTTCACCTGCACTACTGGTCAGTGTGTTTCATACGACAACATGTCTGATGGCATGCCACACTGTATGGACGAATCAGATGAAATATCATGTCATCGAATCGAGGTGGTTGTTGGAGCTTCTTATATACCACGCGTTCCGTATCCTGCTCTCATCGATTTCGATGGAATATCTAAGTTCACCACAGAACAAATGAAGTCAAATGACTCCTGTCCTGACAGTCACTATCGTTGTCCAGGTCACCTAAACGACTGTCTGCCCCTTTACACACGGTGCAATGGAATGTATGACTGTATAGAGCGTCAGGACGAAGAGAGGTGTCAACAAATGACATGTCCAGGACTTCTCCGATGCCGGTTATCACAGATATGTGTACCAGTGACCACGTCTGTGATGGCTGGCCTCACTGTCCAATGCATGATGATGAGTTATGGTGCACCATTGAATCCCCTGAACATTGCCTTTGTCAGGCTTATAGTTTTCAGTGTGTCCAGCCTTTCAATGCAAACTTATTTCCTCACATCCGATTTTTGGATGCCTCCGGTACATCAATGACACCATCTGATGTGAGCATTTAATCTGTATCTTATTCATCTGGTTCTTGTCAGATGTTCACTGAGAGTCTTACCCGAATTGAAAGTGTTGAATTTGAGGGTCATTGACCTCACTGCTAACGAGCTGCTTTTACGTCAATATGATTTGCTTCTATGGTTTGGAAAATATACAGTCATTGTCCCGGGTCTAAAAATCCCATTACGTCAATCTGTGCTGATCTTTCCTCTCACATTCAAAGATCACCCTTACATTGATAGATCTGTCACAGACAGAACTGACAGTACTAGACTCCAAAGTATTTGCAATCTTTCCTCGCTTACAAAACTAAATTTGACTTCTACTTTTATTCATACTATCAGTCCCAATGGTTTTCAGTATATTCCACACCTGACTGAACTATATTTGGACGGCAGTCCTTTGGAAACGTTTCCAGAAGACATTTTCAAAGACCTTTTCCATCTGCGTTTCGTTTTGGCACAGAACTATAAGTTGTTTCTGCAATAGAATACTGCCCAGTAAATTTGATGGCTCAGATTGTCATGCCCCTAAAGATGAAATTTCCTCCTGTGAGGATTTACTGCAGTCATGGACCTACCGTGGGTTTCTGTGGCTGATGACCTGTCTGGCAGTGTCAGGCAACCTCTTCTGTTTCTGTGCACGTGTTTTTGTAAAGAGAATGGCTTCCTCTAGTGGATTCACCGTGTTTGTCACAAACCTGACCATGGCTGACTTTCTGATGGGAGCTTACATGACTATCATAGGAGTGGCTGATGAACAGTTCCGCGGCAAATACCTCCATTATGACGACCTATGGAAAAAACAGTGTGTGCTGCAAGGTGGCTGGGTTTCTGTCTCTGTTCTCCTGTGAAGTATCAGCCCTGGTCATCTGCTTGATCACACTGGACCGTTTTGTGGTCATCTGCTTCCCATTTAGCACATTGAAATTTGGCAAAACATCTGCAGCTGTGGTGTGTCTGTTGACCTGGCTGGTTGGCTGGTGTTTTGCCCTGATGCCTTTGCTTCCAGTGACATCACACTGGGAGTTTACAGCCAGACAGGTATTTGTATTCCACTACCGGTAACGAGACAAGATTTCAAAGGAAAGTGTATTCTTTCAGTGTATTGATTGTCCTCAATTTCATTTTGTTTTTGCTCATCTCCATCGGCCAGGCATCGATCTACTGGTCAGTACAAAACAATAGTTTTAAAATCAACTCCACCAAAGTGTCACGGGACATGACCATAGTCGGCGGCTGATCACTATTGCACTGACAGATTTCATGTGCTGGTTTCCTATGGGCCTGTGTGGAATGGTTGGATCAGCTGGTATTCCAGTCCCTGGACAAGTTAATGTGGCTCTGGCAATATTTATAATGCCCTTAAACTCTGCCATTAATCCATTCATGTATACATTAAACACTTGGAAGGAAAAGCAGAAAAAATCAAAGAATTGGAACTTCTCGACTGGATGAAAGTCCATGTCGATTTAATTTATGACAAACAAACTTCGTGAATTATCGTCCGAATAAAGTCAAAAGACTCTTACGTAGATGCAGGCTCATGTTGATTTGTTTTATCACAAAGATAATGAAAAAAAATTCTGGTCCGGGTGAATTTTAGTATTATTAGCTTTTATCACCTCACCTATAAATGCCTATGCTTTGTGACTGTCCTATATCACCTATAAACCCCTGTTTGTAACTGTCATATGTTTTGTAACTGTCATATGTTTTTGTAACTGTCAAATAATTCAAAACAGTTCTGTTTCAGTTTCATCAAGGAGGCGTCATTGCGTGCGGACTAGTCCATATACGCTACACCACATCCACTAAGTTTTGAGACCACACTGCGCATGCTTTTAAGCTGATGGATAAATGAATTAATAACTAAGATGAGAGAATTTAAGAAGAGGGTCTCGTGGCTGCCACTTAGCAGATGTCTGACCTACGCATTAGCCCAATGCGCTGGTCAGACCTTGAGTGCCTACCTGACATTGGTTGTGCCATCATCGTATGTGTGTGTGTAGTGAATGTACACATGTGTATGTATGGATGTGTGAGCATGGGCCCATGTGTGTGCGCGAGCTCTGTGTGGTTGTTG
>JAFLJL010003527.1:60390-80532 GCA_018398815.1 Conus ventricosus
GAATAACATAAATTGTCTATGCTCAGCTATTCTTATAGCGGCGTTGAAAGATTTGTTCTCTTTTTTTGTCTCCTTCTTTCTTTTAACAATGCTCAAGCTTTCTTAGCTTCTGTGGCAAATCCTGTGGTCCTTCCTTTTTAATCTTTTCAATTATTTCTGTCATTTTTTTAAAGTAGTCTTGATTCTCTTGCAAAATAAACATTTCTTCTTCAGTCCACAATTCCGTTGGTGTTGGCGGTGGTAATGGGAGATTTTGAGCTTGTTGGAAAGTTGTAGCTGATTCCATGTCTTCCACACCCAAATAATTTAATCTATAAAGTTGTTGAAAAGGTATTTGTGATTCAAGAACTTTTTCTAACACAGAATCCACACTGTCTTCTGAAACTGCAGCTATATTTTGTGCCATATGCAAACACTTCTCTCGCAGAAAAATCACCGTCTTCACACCACAGTGGTCACACCGGAGCACAGCCAACAACAACCTTCTTGTGCAGCAGTCTGGAAAGAATGGCGAAACCGGTCTTGCCGACGTGGCAGTGTTGACGTGGCACTCGAGAATGTTCCAAAACATTTGCGCCGCGGGCCCAGTAGGCTCGCGAGGTGTGTTTTATTGATTTTTTGGTCACAGTTTGTAAACGGGCCGTGCGCTGTGTTCTATGTGAACGAAGGCCTCTCGTCTGCGCTAGCCGTGCCATAGCATAAATTAAGTGATCAGGTTTCAGCCTCGTGTCTGCCTGTCTGTTATACAAAGTTTTGTAGGTAGAAATTAGTCAGAATAAGTGTGCGGATTTTATGTCAAAAATATAACTTAGTTTTAAAAGACAAGCAAGTTTAGTAAATTAGTATTGAAAACGGATAATCCTACACAGTATGTTTGTTTGTAGATAATCGTTATTTTTTGGTTATTGAAAGAGAATGTGTGATGGATTATCATTTTTAATTCATTGTTAAAGCCTTACTTGTCAGAGAACAGAGAAATGTTTATTTTATCTCAACTGCCCGAAACTGGTTGAGGGCAGTTGAGATAGAATGAACATTTCTCTGTTCTCTGGAGGTTATTCCAACAACAGGGGGCCTGGAAAGAGAACGAACGTTCACCGGGGTCCTAGTGCGGAAGCGAGGAATTTGGAGAAGAGAAGTGTCAGAGGAAGAACGTAGCTGTCTAAGAGGTTTGTAGGTATTCAGAAGATCAGCAAGATAGGATGGGGCTAGACCACTGAGAGATTTGTAGTTAAGCAAAGAAAGCTTGTATTCAATTCTTTTGCCTACTGGGAGCCAGTGGAGAAAATCAAGCAAGGGAGCCGAGTGAGAAAATTTGGAGCGTTTCAATACTAGTCGGGCAGCACTGTTTTGAATTTTCTGCAATTTGCCAAGAAGATTCTGTGGGCAACCAGCAAGAAGAGAATTACAGTAATCCAAGCGAGAAAGAACAAAAGCAGAAATGAGAATTTTGGTGGCATCATCCGAGAGAAGATGACGAACAGAAGAAATACGGCGAAGTTCCAGATAGCAAGCACGACAGACAGAGGAAATTTGACTTTGAAAGGATAGAGTTTGGTCCAGTGTGATCCCAAGATTACGGACAGTTGAAGAAGTCCGAATGACTGAATTATCTAGTTGGACAGATGAGGGAAGGCAGTTTGTAGACAATAATCTTTTAGATGCTATGAAAATCAGTTCGGTCTTGTCGTTGTTCAGTTGAAGTTTGTTGTCAGTCATCCAAGCTTTGATATCAGAAAAACATGCCTGAGTTCGTTCAATGATAGAAGGGAGCTGAGAAATATCGTCAGAGGTGTAGATTTGGTTGTCGTCAGAGAAACAGTGGTGGGAGATGCCATGATGAGTGACAATGTCAGAGATAGGCTGTGTATAAAGAACGAAGAGAATGGGGCCCAAGACTGAGCCCTGGGGGACTCCATACTCCAAGTCAGCTGACTGAGAAGAGAAACCATTCACAGAGACAGTCTGAGTACGACCACAAAGATAGGATCTAAACCAGGAAAGAGCTGTGCCAGAGATGCCAAATGTATGCTCAAGCCTAGACAGAAGGGTACTGTGATCTATAGTGTCAAAAGCGGCAGACAGGTCTAACAAGGACAGCAGAGAGACTTTACCATCGTCAAGAGCAGAGAAAAGGTCGTTGACAATTTTGAGGAGAGCGGTTTCTGTGCTATGGCCAGCCCGATAGGCAGATTGCAAAGGATAGAGAAGATTGTTACGCTCAAGATGTTCATGAAGTTGGAGAAGAGCAATCTTTTTTCAATTATCTTCGACAGAAAGGATAAGTTGGAAACAGGACGATAGTTTTTCAAAATCTCAGGATCAAGAGAGGGTTTCTTTAGCAGGGGTCGAATAACAGAGTGTTTTAGTTCAGAGGGGAAACAACCAGAGGTGAGTGAATCATTGACAATGGCAGTGATGAAAGGCATCAAATCATCAATTACACCACATAGCAGGGAGGATGGGAGGGGGTCAAGCACACAAGTCTTAATGGTAGTATTCTTAATCACATCTCTAACTAATGACTGAGTAACAGGTTCAAAAGAAAAGAGTGGAATGCCAGAGAAAATGTCAAAGTGGATATCAGGAACAGTTGCTGTCTGAGAGTCTATATTCTCCCGGATCGACTCGAGTTTGCCGACAAAGAAATCACAAAATTTATGTGGCAGATCAGAGGGACAGACAGAAGATGGAAGAGGAGAGGATTTAATTCTCCCCATCATGATGGTATGGAGCAAGTCCAAATTCTGATGCAGGTATAGCATCAAGGAGTGAAAGAATTATTTATTCTCCTGGTCTGGATCTTAGGCCAATGTTGTTTGAAGGCCATGACTTTATAGAAACTTGGATCACTTAGTTTATCTCTCAGTGTAAAGAGAGATGCATAATAAAATCTGTTTACAAATTGTTTGATGTGATTTAGTAAAGTGTTTTTCCCTGAAGGAGAGGGGGAGAAGAAAAAAACATTCGGTAGTGCGCCTTTTGGTTGATTGGAAAGATTGCGTGTGCGTATGGAGTAAATGCTGTCATGAATGCATGTGTGCAAAAGTGACAGTGTGACATCAGGTATTAAAAGTTAATGATACTAAGATTTTTCCAGCTTAAAATCCTTCAAGTTTGTGCGTAAAAAAATCAGCATGGGAATGCATCTAGTAAGAAGTCTCGATTTTCTGGATTTTTCTACTTTTAGATCCATGTGTTTGATGTGCACATGGAAGATTTAATGGCGGAAATCAAAAGCTTTATGGATGTTGCCATATCCACAGTCACGTGTGCAGCACAGAGTGCTTCTGTTTTGCTGTGATTCAACTTTACAAACATATTTTGGTTTTAATTATTTGACGTCTTCTGAACACTGGCTTTAATAGATGGTCCTATATATGCAGTAACCTTGATATTTATTCAGACAGTAAATCATGAATTCTTTTCTTCATAAATCAAGTCAGCGTGGGCTTTCAGCCAGTCCAGAAGTTCTAATTCTTTTGACTTTTTCTGCTTTTCCTTCCAAGTGTTTAATGTATACATGAAGGGATTAATGGCGGAGTTTAAGGGCATTATGAATATCGCCATGGCCACATTCACTTGTCCAGGGACTGGAATACCAGCTGATGCCAGCATTCCACACAGGCCAATAGGAAACCAACACATGAAATCTGTCAGTGCAATAGTGATCAGCCGCCGAGCTATGGTCATGTCCCGTGACACTTTGGTGGAGTTGATTTTAAAACTATTGTTTTGTACTGACCAGTAGATCGATGCCTGGCCGATGGAGATGAACAAAAACAAAATAAAGTTGAAGGCAATCAATACACTGAAAGAATACACTTTTCCTTTGAAATCTTGCCTCGTTACCGGCAGTGGAATGCAAATACCTGTCTGACTGTAAAACTCCCAGTGTGATGTCACTGGAAGCAAAGGCAACAGGGCAAAACACCAGCCAACCAACCAGGTCAACAGACAGACAACAGCTGCAGATGTTTTGCCAAATTTCAATGTGCTAAATGGGAAGCAGATGACCACAAAACGGTCCAGTGTGATCAAGCAGATGATCAGGCTGATACTTCACAGGACAACAGAGACAGAAACCCAGCCATCTTGCAGCTCACACTGTTTTTCCATAGGTCGTCATAATGGAGGTATTTGCCGCGGAATTGTTCATCAGCCACTCCTATGATAGTCATGTAGACTCCCATCAGAAAGTCAGCCATGGTCAGGTTTGTGACAAACACGGTGAATCCACTAGAGGAAGCCATTCTCTTTACAAAAACACGTGCACAGAAACAGAAGAGGTTGCCTGACACTGCCAGACAGGTCATCAGCCACAGAAACCCACGGTAGGTCCATGACTGCAGTAAATCCTCACAGGAGGAAATTTCATCTTTAGGGGCATGACAATCTGAGCCATCAAATTTACTGGGCAGTATTCTATTGCAGCACAACTTATAGTTCTGTGCCGAAACGAAATGCAGATGGAAAAGGTCTTTGAAAATGTCCTCTGGAAACGTTTCCACAGGACTGCCGTCCATATATAATTCAGTCAGGTGTGGAATATGCTGAAAACCATTGGGACTGATAGTATGAATAGAAGTGCAAGTCAAATTGAGTTTTTGTAAGCGATGAAAGATTGCAAATACTTTGGAGTCTAGTACTGTCAGTTCTGTCTGTGACAGATCTATCGATGTGAGGGTTGATCTTTGAATGTGAGAGGAAAGATCAGCACAGAGTGACGTAATGGGATTGTTAGACAGGGACAATGACCGTATATTTTCCAAGCCATGGAAACAGGTCATATTGACGTAATGAAGCTCGTTACCAGTGAGGTCAATGACCCTCAGATTCAACCATTTCATTTCGGGTAAGACTCTCAGTGAACATCTGACAAGAACCAGATGAATAAGATACAGATTACTGCTCACATCAGTCGGTGTCATTGCTGAACCGGAGGCATCCAAAAATCGGATTTGAGGAAATAATTTTGCATTGAAAGGCTGGACACACTGAAAACTATAAGCCTGACAAAGGCAATGTTCAGGGCATTCAATGGTGCACCATAACTCATCATCATGCATTGGACAGTGAGGCCAGCCATCACAGACGTGGTCACGGTGTACACATATCTGTGATAACCGGCATCGGAGAAGTCCTGGACATGTCATTTGTTCACACCCCTCTTCGTCCTGACGCTCTATACAGTCATACATTCCATTGCACCGTGTGTAAAGGGGCAGACAGTCGTTTAGGTGACCTGGACAACGATAGTGACTGTCAGGACAGGAGTCATTTGACTTCATTTGTTCTGTGGTGAACCGAGATATTCCATTAAAATTGATGAGAGCAGGATACGGAACGCGTGGTATGCAATCATCTTCAAAACCCAGTCGACGACATGATATTTCATCCGATCCGTCCATACAATGTGGTATGCCATCACACATGTTGCCGTATGAAACACACTGACCATTAGTGCACGTGAAAAATGTTTTAGTACAAACGGGATGCTTGCAGAAGGACTCATCTCTGGAATCCAGACAGTCAGCTGTGAAGTCACAGACAAGGCTGTATGACAGGGTCATGGTGAGTTCATCATTGCAAATAAATGTAAAAGGAACAGAGGTACGGTAATCTGTGGAATTAAACAAATTAATGTCTGATGCTTGTTCAGGAAAATGGCAGCTGAATGTACAATGTTGTCCACACAATTTATCTTGGTTCAAGCCACGTGATAAATATTTATGTGTCAAATGACCCACAACACGCACTGTCAGGGAGAACTGCCTCTTCAACAGCGATACTCCTGCGGTAGTTAAATGCACATTTTTTGGAAAATCAGAGTTTTGTTTGGTCACGTTTATTCTGATTTCACACATAGTCCCACATGACCAAATATCCATGACATAAACATGCATGTATAGTAACGACATAGAGGAAAACACATTGTCAACTTCATTAAAGTGAAAAACACTGAAATGATGATGAAAGACATTTCTATCTTCACTATATAAACTTCGTTTGTACATACTGGGCATTGACTTCTCACCATACCACAAACCCAGGCAGAATTCCGGGATATTCCACATTCTCTTTGATATTTTGGTAAGGAGTTTGTACGGGTCATTCAGACACATAGGAATCTTTGGAATGCCACCTGACAATCTGCAATGTTCATTAACTCTGTCATTGCCGCGTATTTTGTCACCTTGAACTTCACCTACATCCCAAATAACTTTGTAGCAATGATCACACCATGCAATAAGACCTTGGCAGTCAGCACTGCTGAAGGGACAGTTTTCTGTTTCATCTCGTCCATCGTCACACTCTGTCTTTAGGTTACAAGTCACGTGATGCTGAAAGCTGGAATAGAGCTCCACTGAGCAATTCAACAATCCCGATGATAGAGTTTGGGGTCCTTTGCCCTCAGGAAAGAAAGAAAAGATAAATTGAAAGTCCCAAACGTAATAGCTGTCCCAATTCACCTTCACAACAAATTGTGAGTCATTGAAACGGTACCTACTGTGAAAATTTGACTCAGTGACGGACGACTCCCAGACCCTAGATAAATGACTTTTGTGTTTTATCGAAGCAACTAAATCGTCGTACGGCTTTTTATACCGAAGCAGATTAACGCTTAGCAAACCTCTCTTGAATTGTTTGTAACTGACCACAAGCGTACCGCTGGATGGTACATGTAGGACCTTCCACCATGGGCCAGTATCATTCTCACTTCTATTTCCCATTGTGATGTACCCAGAAGACTTCGAAGTCATGACGAGAACCAGGGGTCCATGTGCTTTGAGTATGTGCTATGTTTTATATCGATTATATTCAACTGACTAAAGCAAACTACCAATCCAGCTGGCAATCAACATCAGAAAAAATACAGTAACGGCAAAAGCTGATGTCACATGATAGAATACCAAACAAAATTATGATCAAACCTAATCTCTAGAAAGGAGACAATTACAGTGGGTTTTTTGTTTGTTTGTTGTTGTTGTTGTTGTTGTTGTTTCTTCCTCTTCTTTGCAATAATGTGGGAAGGGCCATTGGGTCTAGGCATTAAATCCACAGGTCGTTGACGTACTGGCTGGATAAAGTACTTCCCAAAGGAAGTTGTAGGGCAGAGAGACCAGGGAAGGGGGGTGAGCAGAGGGGGGAGTAGTGGTGGGGATAAGGAAGGGGGAAAGCAGAGGGAGTAGTGGGGGGATAAGGAAGGGGGAAAGCAGAGGGAGTAGTGGTGGGGATAAGGAAGGGGGAAAGCAGAGGGAGTAGTGGGGGGATAAGGAAGGGGGAAAGCAGAGGGAGTAGTGGTGGGGATAAGGAAGGGGGAAAGCAGAGAGAGTAGTGGTGGGGAAAAGGAAGGGGGAAAGCAGAGGGAGTAGTGGTGGGGATAAGGAAGGGGGAAAGCAGAGGGAGTAGTGGTGGGGATAAGGAAGGGGGAAAGCAGAGGGAGTAGTGGTGGGGATAAGGAAGGGGGAAAGCAGAGGAGTAGTGGTGGGGATAAGGAAGGGGGAAAGCAGAGGGAGTAGTGGTGGGGATAAGGAAGGGGGAAAGCAGAGGGAGTAGTGGTGGGGATAAGGAAGGGGGAAAGCAGAGAGAGTAGTGGTGGGGATGGAAGCAGTTGGATTACGCGTTTGTCCAGGTCTTGACGATTCGCTTTGAGACAGCTAGGGAGTCGAGAGAAATGGCTGAGGAGGGAGGGGCGTTCCAAACACGGCTGGCGGAGGGGAAGAAGTGTATGTAGGCGTTGGCGCGGGAGTGTGGTACAAGCAACCGTTCGTACAGTCCTCTGGATAGACTGGGCACAACAAGGCCGTTTCTGATCATGTACTTCAGCATGCGCTGGTGAAGGCATCTTCCTTAGCTTGTGATATGGGGTCATTCTGGTGCGCTCGGAACAGCTGGTGTTTCTCCGACAGCAGTGTCTGCACTTCTGCGTCATTCTCATCAAACCAGTCTTGGTTTCTACGGGTTGCTGGTCCGAGGTGTTCGAGGGCAGTAGAGTGGACTACATCTCTGAAGGCTGATGACATCCAGGGCTACTCCCCCACCGGGGTCTGCCCTGGGGGACCTGGGTGGGGTGTCTTATTTTTTAGTTCTCAGGGTCACCCTCTTGTGCCCCTTGAGGGTGGGACTTTGTTTTAAGTGGGCTTTCTTTTTCTCTGTTTTTTGTGTTTTTTCTGCCTACCCATGGTTCTTTCACCTGCATTTCTCTTTCAACATTCTCCTTATTAATCTGCAGTTTCCTGTTTTGTCTATCTTCTGCCTTTACGGATCTTTATCCTATTCTTTTCCTTTTTTCACAAGTCTTCTGTAGCACTTTCTATTTTCTCTGTGGCCTCTTGGTCCACCGTGTTGACCGTGCGGTGCGACCCGTGTCGGGGGAGAATGGTGTCCTGGTGGTTGAGAGGGATTCGGAGTAGGATCCGCGCCCCTCAACACGCCACTTTGGCCCGGACTTCCCCTAGACGGGGGGCAGCATGGGGCCCAATGCTGTCAACCGATCGCCTTCACAGTGTGGGCATGGCATGGGTCAAACCGTGTGCCACGTTGCTTGCCCTGGAAGCCAGGTGAGTGGCCTCCTGTCCGTTCCCGGCAGTTGGTCATGAGCCTGGTGGATGGGGTGGAGTGCGTGTCACGCGGTGTATACCTGCACTATAACCGTGGTGTTTCCCTTTGCTGGAGAACCGCTTAGGGGCATCGTCATTGTGGGCACTCGATGGCG
This sequence comes from Conus ventricosus, assembly GCA_018398815.1. Lineage (NCBI taxonomy): Eukaryota > Metazoa > Mollusca > Gastropoda > Neogastropoda > Conidae > Conus > Conus ventricosus. The sequence continues at coordinate 69,110 of JAFLJL010003527.1, forward strand.
GGTGGGGAGTAGGGGAGGTGAAGTTTTTTTCTTTCATTATGACATCTAAACAACTACCCCCTAACAAAAAGAGAAGAAACGATGATGGACATGGCAAGCTTATGGACGAGACTGTGAGTAGAGATTCAGATTCAGATGAAGAGATAAGAGAAGTGGCAAAGAGAAAGGGTATCCAAAACACATGGCCAAGCTTCCTTTTAGTGGAAGCAAAAGATCCGAAAGAATCCATTGCTCGGATTTCTCCGTTTGCTGTTTTCAAGTGGTTCGAGGGAGTTTCATCCACAGGATTTAAAATGATTAAAAGACTCCGATCTGGTAGTTACCTTGTTCACTGTGCTACGGAAGCGGCGTCTCGTTTGCTGCTGAAAAGGGATGGTTCTCAACTTATGCAGATCACAGTTAAGGCTTCCATTCACCCCTTTCTCAACTACTCGAAAGGGGTAATCAGATGTGCTGACTTGGCTGGAGTTGCTGAATCAGAAATTCGGACTGAGATGGAAAGTCAGGGTGTTCTGCAGGTCCATAGAGTTAAAATCTCTAAAGGAAGTGACTTAGTTGAAACTAACACGCTATTCTTGACTTTTGCTATGCCATCTCCTCCAGAGTTTGTCAAAGTGGGTTATGTCCGAGTGAAAGTTACGCCTTTTGTACCATCTCCTTTGCGGTGTTTCAAGTGTCAACGCTTTGGGCATTTCAGCCGAGCTTGTCGGGGTCAGGAGATCTGTCGTGACTGTGGACAGAAGAAGCATGATGAATCTTGTACAAATGCTGTATACTGTGTCAATTGTAAGGGTGATCATTCAGCAAATTCAAAAAGTTGTCCAGTGTGGAAAAAGGAATGCGAGATTCAGAAAGTAAAGATTGAGAGGAAATGTTCCTTAGAGAACTAATAAATGCCGATTCTATCTCAAAAATGCCCTCAACAAGTTTCGGGCATTTTTGAGATAGAAATCGGCATTTATTAGTTCTCTGACAAGTAAGACTTCAATAACCAAAAAATAACGATTATCTACAAACAAACATACTGTGTAGGGTTATCCGTTTTTAATACTAATTTACTAAACTTTTCAGATTTCAGTTTTTGTTTAATCCTGTGTTTTTTCTGGTCATTTTCAATAACATCATTTTCGCGCAAACATTCTTCAAATGAGTCTTTGTCTTTCATGTGAAATAAAACTACAGTTTTTAACTGTTCTCTAAAGTCTTTTAAAACCGAGTTATATTTCTGACATAAAATCCACACACTTATCCCAGCATGTCTTCCACTGAAAGCTAGTTTTGACAAAGTGTTTCTCTTTTTAACTATGTCTCTTTCTGCCGAACAGTCATCTATAATAAATAGTGTCTGCGTTCCTTCAAACAGTTTATAAAACTGTTCTAAACACTCACTCAGTTTATTGCTAGGATCAACTAAATATATGTCATCATCTGTCCATATAAAACCTTCTATCATGATATGCTTTTTTCCCATTTAAGTGTTGGACAGAAAACCAATATGATCAAAATTATAACGATAAATGTTTGTAACAGGTTGAGGACAAATATTGTTTTTCCAAAACCCAGTCTGCCACAAATCAATGAGCAATGACGAGTTTTTTTCTTAAAGTTTAACTGCTCCATGGTTTTATAGAAATTTAATCAAAATCCAGTTATTATTTTTATCATACTCTCTGTCAAAACTTGTTCAGTATAATAAAACCTATAAGGCTAAATGTGTAAGATTAATCCAAATTTTTCAGTTCTGTAAGATTGTTTCTATTTAAGTCAACAGTGATTTTGTTGCTTGTTGTTATAACCTTAATATCCTCCCATTGTGAAGAACGACGATGGTAACTGAAAGGGTTTAACGTCTAATTTTTTGCCAGCTAATATTAATTCCTTTTATAAGGTCGTCACTAACGCCACAACCCCATCCTCTCCACATCTTTAAAGACAGAAATTTAAAATATTATTGTGAACGGGGTCTCCTAATTTTCTGCTTGGAAGAACTGTAATTTTGTAAAGCTTTTTTTTTAACAACTGTTTCTTTTCTGTGGGGATGTACTGTTTTTCCCATACGGCGTTATTTCAATTTTTTCCGCTATTGTCGTCCGGCATAAGCTTACATGTAATGGGCCAGAGTTGATGCTTTTCCTGAAACTTTTTTGACGGGCTAAATATGTAAATGGGCTTATGAATTCAATTTTATGTCCCATTTCTAAATATGGTTTTAATGCCAATTTGAGGTCCAGGTTTCGAACTTTTTTATATTCATACTGGCCAACATTATTTGCTTCTAGATTGCGCAGCTGTTCTAGTTTAGGAAATTTTTTTGTTGTCGCCAACCTCTTTGCGTTTAAAATCCCATCTTTAGTGTACTCAAAACCATACAAAGCGCCTATCTCACCGTTCTGTTCAAAGTCCGAAACGTCTGCAAGGTCTTTTAATTCTAAGGTTTACACCTCACAGGCGCTAATGTAACTCCTGATTCTTCTGGCCCCGCGACATTTTTTTTAGAACAATTTATTATTTTATTTTTCCCAAAAAAATGTGTAGGTTATCACATTTCACAACTTTCCCCGCTTTGTCTGCAATTTTTATATTAAATGATCCAACCCTCCCCACAAACTAATCTTTTAAACTGTAAATTAGGGAATTGTATAATTTCATTTAAACGCAATATGCAGCTTTTCCTGATGGAAGAGCTCTTAAAAAGTTGAGGGCCTTCCATATATAAGTTTCATCAGTGTCAGCTCGTCCAAATGAAATAGAGTAATGAATGTAAAAGCAAGGGTCGAGCGGATTTCTCCCCCATAAGTAGTTTTGTTTGGTGTAAATCTAAATCTATATTGTCAGCTGCAAAGCCCAACATTTTAGCTAGCTCTTTTATCAAAAAAAGTAACCCCTTCTTCTTCAGGGTTGAATGTTAACATTGTTTTTAGATTTGCATTGTTAAATTTGAGAGTAATGTCAAAGTTACTCATTGCTTCTTTAGTGAGCAAAACCCGTAATAACCATCAGGTATTGGGTTTAATGGCTAACTTTAGCCCCTGTTTTGTCAACTTTTAGAACCTTATTATTCTCCTTGGATTCGGGTTATATTAAACCATACGACTTGTAAAATATTTCAGGAGCCCGACCGTTTTGGCCCCGCAATTGTTTCAATAGCATGTTCTAAAAACGAAGGACGGTCTTGGGTTGTATTGTTACAAACATTTTTAAACGAAATAAAAATGAGTGCATTCAAATATACTTTATGCAAAATATTCTGCTGGGGCCGCACTACAATCTTAAAAATATAACAAAACTGATACTCTTGACATTGCTGTGACCCAGACTGTCACTTTCATTAAAAAGGTGAGTAAATCCATTGAAGAGCTATCTTAACCCCCCTATTGAAAACGACCACATCAAGAAAGCGTGGTTTAGTCATCCGATGCAGTTTTATCAGAACCAGTTAAACTTTGCTGTGTTTTGCGCATCAACTGGGTTGGAGTGTCGTATGCCGATCATTTAAAAACACCATGATCCTTTGGTGAGGTCAGTGTACAGATTTCATTTCTATTACACCCTTTAGACGTATTTTGACTGAACTGCAAGCTCCATTACCAAATGACAAACCGTTTAATCCACTCAGCAACAGAATAGACATGAAGGCTTTGAAAGGATCTGTAACGAATTCAATATTAACATCAAGACAGACTTTAGCAAAAGTTGGATCTTAATCATGGCCTAGGCGCCCTTTATTTTCGGGGCACGCACAGAAAGTATAACTATGACTGGCATCCTCCTTTCAAATCTTTCTTTTCAGGCACAACTGTTCAGCTCGGGGTCCTAGAGCAAGAGCATAAAACAGCATGGACAACATTTATCTTAGACACTTCTAAGGGCCTAACTAAAGCAGGAATAGAACGAATAAACGACTCTATTCGTACTTACGTTTGGTGTTTGCTAGGTTCGCAAGCACAGGCAAGATCGAGCATAACTGATCCTTCTACTGGCTTTGACGCACAAAAACAATACTTAGCAAATTTAGAGGACGCCATTAATTCTACAGTTGATTTACCTTCAAGTATTAAAAGATACCAAAATGTTTTACATACGCAAGATCGAAAGTAGACTTTGCTGTTGGCACTGGTTTATACATGCTGCCTTCTGACCTCAGGCTCCAGATAGGTACAATAATAAACTATAATAATGAAATTCTTATAGCAGGCAATGAACAGAAGGTTGGGAAAAACGACATAAATTCTGAGCCAGTAATATTACAAACAATAAAAGAACACCCAAGAATAAGTCATCCAATCCCCAAGACCCAACCCCAAAAGCCATTGAAGACGCAGGACTCTGTTCGCGATGACCATGAATATGAAAAGACAGCGCTTGTTCTTGGATTAACTGGCATAGGATTACTTGGTCTTTATCTTACTAAATAGTAACCCAACTATTACGAGAACTAATGTCCATAAGTGCTCGGCCATAAAGCCAACTACTTTGCTTGCAGTAGACAAAAGCCAGCTGACAATACTCCCCAATATTCCTGGTAAAGCGTCCACGGCTTTACCAGCTAATTTTTTTAATAAACTTGCAAGATGATCAAGCTGTTTTTTTACCCATGATTTATCAGGCGGAGATGGAGGCGATGGCGGCGGAGGTAATGAACTTTGACCACCGCCGCCTGTAATAGCCATCACCAGTGTACTTATTGCAAATCCTAAGGCCGTTATAACGCTTGCCAATGTGACTCCCTGCTCTCTAAACAATGTTCTTATTCGTTCTGCTAGCGTTGCGTCTTCATATAAAATTTTTCGATTGTTTCTCTTATTCTATTCACTTGAGTTCGTAATTGGTCCCGGTTAGTAGTCATCGCTTCTAGTCTTGCTGATCTTTCTTGTTCAAGATTTTTTAGTCTTTGGGCTATTCTTTCTTTAATCTCACGCCCTACGATGCGGTCGTCAGTCTCAGCGAGTTTTTCTTTTTCTCTTTTATATGCTCATCAGTTCACCTAGTTTTGCTAAATTGTTTGTTAATTCGCCTCTGATGCTTCTCAAAGCATGATCAAGGGCCGTTATTTCTCGCATGGGTAGCGGTGAGTCGTGTATAGTCTTTAATGCTGTTCTTCTGAAAAACTGGTTTCTGCTTCTATTACATTTATTAATTCACCTGCTGATTGATTTAATTCTTTAAGTTCCATGTTTTGCATTTGGTTATCTGTCGGGAGTTCTTGTAGTGTGTTTGAAGTTTAGCAACTGCATCCTTATCTAATTTTGGTTTAGAAATGCCAAGGCGATTTTGATCTTTCACACTGAGTCTTTGTATAATTGTACTCTTGGCTAAAAACTTTGATGGGTCTGGTTTAGTTGTAAGCCGAACAAGTTGTCCTTGGTCGTTTTTCACAGACAAATGACCATCTTCTAATTCAAAATCATTTGGGTCTATAAATTCGGGGGGTTTTAAGCCTAAACTTTTGTAAAATGCTCCGACCGTACTTTCTGTTAATTCACGCCGCATTGAGAGCATTGAGCGATGCTGTATCAAAGGAGCCGTTTCACTCATGTCGTCTCCACGATCAAAAACATCATAATCTTCTTCATCTTCAATTCTTGCCATGTTTTTAAATAATTAACTTTTTATTTTGCTTCATAAAAATGTCGCAAACATATGGTTTTAATTCTTGGTCCGCATAGAAGACTGAAAGAGCCCTTTGGCGTGAAGGGAAATAAGCGGAATATTACTGTTCCAAATAATCCATCTACTATTGATGCAGATCAAATTCTTACTGTCAAATTTCCAGACCTAGGAGCAGATGAAGTGATTGTGCCAGGCTCTGCGCGGCTTACTTTTAAAATAGAACTCGCTTCAACAACAGACCTAAACAGGACAGTTGTACAGAATCTGGGGCGGGCAATCGTTAAGAAAATTTCTATAAAACTTGAGGGGCAAGAAATATTTTCTTTACATAATGCAGACATATTTTTAGCCTATTCTGATCTATGGCTAACCGCGAATGAAAGAGCTGATCTTGCGTTTCAAGGAATCGAAAATGAAGAAGCACTAAAACATAGAATAGGCGCTGAAGATGCTAAAGACGGCAAAAGGTTTGTAGCCGTAAGTTATGCGTATGGAAATCGCTTTTTCATACCCCTAGATTTTGAGTTGTTAAAAGCACATGCCCCATACTTTCAAGGAGCATTAAAAGACAGATTGTCATATGAACTAACTTTTAATGACTACAAATATGTTATTATATCTACAGACACCGAAGCAAAGTACAGCATTTCTGACATCTCGTTAGAGTTTGACACTGTTAGCAACCCTGGCTTAGCGAGGATGATCCAGCAACAATATCAGTCAAAATTAGCAATATATTACGAAAGAGTGATTCATCATTCTAAATATCCTAAAGCAAGGCAGACACTATATGGAATTTTAGTTTTAGTGCCACAGCAAGATCGCTTAAAGGTATTTTATTGCTGTGCGAAGATGAAGAACCATTCCAAAGACAAACTGAAAATTTTGTAATCCTAAAATAACGAAAGTGCAATGTACAATTGAGGGCAGTCCTAACCAAATCTACGCTAGCGGGCTTAAACCTTATCATCATTTTGATGAAATAAGAAAACTGTTTGGAGGCGGGAGGTGTAGAAATCCGACAGTTGACCTTGTGTCTAAAGATCTGCATCTTCACAGTGTTAGACTTGATCATTATTTAACAACGAAATACGGTTTATGGATTGACCTAAGATCAACGGAGGATAATCAGTTACATGGAAGCGGGAGAACTGTTAGAGACATAGTAAACATTCAAATTGATAAAGAAAAAGAGGCTGATAAACCGCTTAATGTGTATTTGTTTTTAATATATGATGCGCAGCTGAATATTCAAGATAACAGATTAGAAAATATACAATACTAAATTATTTTTTATTTTATAAAAAGCATGTCTGTTCAGGTTTATCCAAATGTGCCTACAGCGCCAGAGTTGCCAAGAGAAGATAGCCCCTGACATAAAAACCTTTAGATTAACAAACATTACAAAAAATGCAACAAAAACTAGAGCAGGACCTTTCAAAATACAGCAAAACAAAACGAAGGTATTCTGCTGCCTTTAATGCTGTAACATATGTTAATACTGGAACATCAACTATAAGTGCACTATCAGCAGGAACGAGTGTAGGCCTCTTAGCAACGGGCATAGGTGCGCCCGCAGCTTTACCTCTAGGTGGTTTGTCTTTAGCTCTTGGCCTGTGTTCATTAGCTGTAAGTGCTGCTAGCAAAAAATTAAAAACTAAACTCCAAAAGCACACAGCTATGGTTCAACTAATAACAGCTAAACTTAGCTCGTTCAAACTGACAATAAATAAAGCGCTAGTTGACTCAAACATCACGGATGAAGAATTTAATCGTTTACAGGCCGATTTTGATGACTACAAAAGACAAAAGTTTGATCTTCAAAGAAAGGCGAGGGCAAGTTTTTCTCAACAGCCAGACGCCGAGCAGATAAAAAAGGAATGCTTAAAAAAAAGTAAACGAAACATTAAACTCTGTTCTAAACAGCTCACATTAACAACGCCAAAGGGTGTTTATACTTTAGTTTATGAGTCCAAGCACAAAAAAACCGGTGATATTGATTCTGATTAAGAATTTTTTTTTTTATTAAATAAATATTTTGAGTTAGAAAAGAAACTCAACATGGATAAGATATATGAGGACAAGACGAATTGTTTGAAGGAATGCAAGAAAATTTATCAAGAGCACTGAATGATATTGATTTAGAAGTCATTGATCCAGCAAGCGTACGGGCAAGCGTTGGTCATGCTATTTCTCAAGTTCCAAGTAAACTAACAATAGACCCACCAGTTAAAGTAATGTTAGCTGTTTTAATCGACTATGTAACAATAAATGAAGAAAATCTAGAAGTTTGGGTCTCAACTAAACAACAGACTATTCTTTCTCGTAATGACTTAACACCAGGTTGGGCAGACGAACTGCTTACGCAGTTTGATGTGGCCGCCGAAGAAGCCAAAATGAGAGGCTCTGGTTGGTCAGAGGGCGAAGTCTTAGAGATCAGATTAAAACAGTCTAAGTATGCGCCGATTGTTGGCAGGTCTTACATTCCGCTGCCTCCAGCATTAGTCGCAAAAAGAGCAGTTCTAAACATAAGAATTCAGACAACAAATGTTTTATGTGGTGTGTTCTTGCAAGGCTGCATTACGTCCGCAAAAACGCAGAGAGAGTGTCTAACTATCACCCTTACATCAATGATCTTAACTTCGATGGAATATCCTTTCCTGTTAGTGTAGACCAAATTGATCAGTTTGAAGAACAAACACACCAATAACTGTTAATGTCTACACATGGATGAGGAAACAAATCTACAACCGATTAAAGTGTCCAAGACAGTCCAACGATTGGCGACCAGACAAAAGCCATGTGACTTATTCCTAATGTTTTCGCCAGCAGGGCTGCCACATTACACATTGATACGCACAATGAGCAGATTATTAGCGCATACTTCAAAACATGAACATAAACAAGAATTCTGTAGAAAATGTTTAACAGAATTCCAACCGCTCAAGCCGCGCTTGAACATATAAAACATTGTAAAAGTTCTGTAGACTGTAAGACAGAACTAACTACGCCCCCGCCAGGATCTAAAGTTAGTTTAAGAACTGGAAACGGCTGCAAAACAAGTCCATACGTAGTTTACGCAGACTTCGAGTCGCTTATTGTTCCCTATAAAGGGCCAACCCCACAGAAACTCCGAAAACAGTCTTAATGAGTAATCATCAGATCTGTTCATTTGCCTTCATTATTGTCAGGTCGGATGGCGTTCATTCAGAACCAGAATTATATAGAGGACCAGATGCTGCAGAAAACATTCTTAAAACGCATGCAGCAAGTGCGTAACGCCTGTTCTAATAATCTAAACTTATCTGAAATCATAATGGCGCCTGAAGACCAACAACAGTATGACTCAGCCACGCATTGTTGGATTTGCGGTTTAGAGCTAACGCCCAAGAGTGTAAACCCCACAGTAAGAGACCATGATCACATTAGTGGGAAGTTTTAGAGGTGCAGCGCACAGTAAATGCAATCTTCAACTAAAGTTTGATCCAAAGACATGGAAGCTGCCTGTATTCTTTCACAACTTGCGAGGTTATGACTCTCACCTTATAATGCAAGCAGTAACCAGCGCCTTCAGGGTAGCATGCATTGCACAGTCATCAGAAAAAGTACATGTGTTTTCACTTTAAATAACATGTCTTTCTACGACTCTATGCAGCACATGATGGGATCATTAGAGGCACTGGCTATGTCCTTAAAGTCCTGCCCATAACGGAAGAATATTTTGACTCAACTCTTGTTAGAAAGGGTGTTTACCCTTATGAATACATGAACAGTTGGGAAAGGTTTGACGGAGATACACTTCCGCCTAAAGGCGCGTTCTTTTCTAGTCTTAGAGGAAAGGGACATCAGCGACTTCCGATTACCAGCATGCTCAAGATGCTTGGCAAAAGTTAGATTGTAAAACGATGGGAGACTATCATGACTCCTATTTAATGGCAGATGTATGTTTGTTGGCGGACGTCTTTGAAAATTATAGAAAGACCTGCATGAAACATTATAGCCTGGATCCTGCGCATTACATTTCTGCGCCCGGGATGAGTTGGGACGCTTTCTTAAAGTTTACTAAAGTACAGATTGATTTATTGTCTGACCTGCCAATGATTCAGATGATTGAAAACGGATTGCGTGGGGGAATTAGTATGGCGTCGCATCATTACTGTAAAGCAAACAACAAATACTTGGACGACTATGATCCGAGTAAAAGGTCTAACTATCTCATGTATTTAGATGCAAACAATCTGTATGGATGGGCTATGCGCAATCACTTCCATTACGTAACTTTAAAATGTACACAGGCGGTGATCCGAACAATATTCAAAAGGCATTAAAGTGGTTAAGCAGTTTGGCGCCAGATCAACAGCGTGGTTTCATTCTAGAAGTTGATTTAGAATATCCTCATGAACTCCATGACCTGCATAATGACTACCCATTAGCAGCAGAAAGCTAAAGATGGCAAAAACAGAGCCGCCTAAACTTGTGCCTAATCTTCGAGGCAAAAAAAATTATGTCTGTCATTACAGACTTCTGCAATTTTATTTAAGACATGGGTTCAAGTTGACAGCAGTTCATCGCATAATTGCTTTTGATCAAGAACAGTTCATGAAACCATACATCATGAAGAACACTGATCTCAGAACTAAATCCGCAGATGCTTCAGAAAAAGACTTTTTCAAGTTGATGAACAACAGCTGTTTTGGAAAGACTATGGAAAATCCGCACAAGCGTAAAGATGTTAGATTGGTCACCAAAGAGAACGAAGCAATTAAGCTAACTTCAAAACCTAATTATCAGGACTTCAGAAGATTTCATGATCAGCTTTTTGGCATAATGATGAAAAAAAAGAAAGTCAAATTGGACAAACCCGTTTTTATTGGTTTACCGTTTTAGAATTATCAAAGCTTTTGATGTTAGAATTTCTTTATGACTACTTTAAAACCCTCGTATCCGAGTCCAGAGTACTTTACACAGATACAGACAGTTTTGTTATAGATATCCCTACTGAAGACATCTATAAAGACATGGAAATAGAAGTAGCGAAAGGGCATGCAGGATGGTATGATACATCTGATTACCCTAAAGATTCGCCTTTACATTCATCCGTTAATAAGAAGGTTTTAGGAAAGATGAAGGATGAATTATCGGGAGGGGTAATTAAGGAGTTTATTGGGTTAAGATCGAAAATGTACAGTATTTCGAGCCAGGAGAAAATCATTAAGAAGCAAAGGGAATATCTCGCAGGTTGTGCAGTCAAACATATCACATGACAACTACAAAGAAGCATTGTTTGGCAATAAGACTTTTCAACATGACAACGTAAAACTGCGATCTAATCTACATGAGATCAACACAACTGTTGTAACAAGAAGTCGTTAGATAGAACAAACACAAAACGTGTGTTTGTTAATCCAGAGTTTTCATATGCAATCGGGCACTGGAGGACCGCATAAACAGGGGGTTTAATTTTTCATCAACTTTTATTATAAGATCAATCATAGTGTCATCCAATTCATTTAAATCTTTTCTCATGTTTGCTTGACGCGTTCGAATTTTTTTTATTATTTCAAGATATTCTTTTTCCCAATTTGGGGGTTTGAGTTGTAGGTGATCTGGATGATTTAACATGCATTGATTAATCCCCGAAAATGTTTCCTTAATAGCATTACACGCATGAAATGATTCCCGTATCATTTTCAAGTCTCTTCCTTTACCATTCTTGTTTCGTTCTGCACTTCCTTCTGAGCTTCCATTTTAACTCAAATATATTTACGTAAATTAATTAAAGCGGAACTGTGTCTGGTGGGATGCAAAAAGTT
>JAFLJL010003528.1:2500-15000 GCA_018398815.1 Conus ventricosus
AGTGATTCTACCCAAGTGCATTGATTGTTAACTGTCTGTCTCATCTTGTTATTGTTTGTGTGTGTGTGGTGTTGTGTGTGTGTGTGTGTGTGTGTGTGTGTGTGTGTGTGTTGTGTGTGTGTGTGTGTGTGTGTGTGTTTTCTTCCTCTCTCTTCAAATTGTTGACATTTTCTACATTTGTTGTTTTGCCTGAATTTATCAGGTAACGCTTGTATTTCTTTCTTCTCTTTGAGGTCGTGTTTGTCCTCGTTTTCCAGCATCTTCATATTAGAATCTTAGTATTTAGTATAAACTGTGTGTGTTGTTTAAGTGTCGATCATTTGTCTCCTACAATTATCTGTCATTGATCATTATGACAAGCAATCAATGCAATGAGAAATGGTTAAGTAAATTTGGATTAAAAGTAGGTCACCTAAATGTATGTCACTATTAAATAAAATATCAGACATACCCTCTATTTTATCAAATTCAAATGATCACTTCCATTGCTTTGGTTTCTCTGAATCAAGACTAACAGAGGTTATAACTGACAATTAGTATCGATTCCAGCTATAGTCTGATTAGGAGAGATGCCATGGCTAAACTAGACACTGGACTGGTAGCATTTGTGCACAACTCGGTAAATTTATAAACAAGTAAACTTGTTTGAAAATACTGCATTGAGTGCATTTGGATAGGTATTTGTTTGAAAGGGTCAAAACCAGTCTTAGTAGCTTTTTATATAGAAATCCAGAAGAACGTGTTGAGTGGTTTGATCGCTTCGTCTCATGATGGAAGATGTATACGCTTATGCAACAGAGGTAATTACTACTTGGAGATTTTAATATTGATTTACTTAAACCGCATAACAACTGAAAAATATCTTTGAACTGCAGAATTAAAACAATTGATTAACACACCAACCAAATAACATCACAGTCTGAAACACTTATTGACCATAATTATATATGTAAATGACCCGTCTAATATTATTGAAATTTCTGTACCGGTGTCTGGTCTTAGTGATCACTTTCCTGTTTGTTTAACATGGTCCAAAAAAGGAACGAAATTCCAGATGTAGCCACCAATACATATCTTCTCGTTGTTACAAAACATTAAATATTGATGTCCTTCTATCTGACCTGTGCTCTGCAATTTTTCAGAGGTTTATCAATATACCGACCCCGACGAGGCCCTTGAAACTTGGTATCGTATTTTTCTATCTGTAATTGATAAAACAGTCCCTATTAGACTTAAACGCGTTATAGCTGATGGCAAACCACAATGTTAACCGAAGAAATCAATGCAGCCATTAAACTTCGAGATAATTTATTACAGTCTACAGGGAAAAGTGACAGTTTTAAGAAACAACGAATAAAGTAACTGCCCTAAAAGATATACTCGCAAAAAATATTTCAAAGAACTTATTGCTTCTAAACAGATACAAAATCCATCTGGAAAGCCATTAACGAATATCTGGGAAAAAATCTGATACTGCTGTTCATTCGGGTATGGTTTTATCTACCGAAAAATTCAATTTACACTTTTCAACAATAGCTCAGAAAACGATAAACTCTGATCACATGATAAACAATGATCTATCATTGTTGAAAGATTTACTGTGATTCTAAACATATAGATACAAAACTTCAATTTGAATATTTAAGTGTACACGAAGTGTATAGGGCACTATGTGCTTTAAAACAATCTAACTGCTGTGGTCTAGACAACATTGATAGTAAAATCTTGAAATATCTGCATCTGTTATATCTGAGCATCTCACCTACATTTACAACCTTTGCATCGAAAAGTGTTACTACCCACAGCTTTTAAGGTAGCCAAAGTACTACCAGTTTATAAATCCGGCGACCCAACTGATTTTTCAAATTATCGCCAATATCAATTCTATCTACTTTGTCTAAACCTCTAGAAAAACATCTTAAACGCAATCTCCAGTTACACTTTACTAAACATGATTTATTTCATCCAAACCAAAGTGGTTTTAGAAAAAACCATTCATGTCATAACAGCACTAACCAACTTAGTTGAACATGGCTTTCAAACATTAATTGTAATCTATTTACAGGTGTACTTTTTGTTGACTTTGCAAAAGCCTTTGACATTATTGACCATAATCTTCTTGTAAAAAACTTCTATTTACGGTATATCCAGAAAATCTCTTGATCTATTATCCTCTTTTTTGACCAACAGGAAACAGTCAGTTTTTAAAGCCTCTGTAAAATCCACTTTCCTACCAGTGAATTATGGTGTCCCCCAAGGATCAATTTTAGGTCCAATCCTTTTTTCGGTTTATATAAATGATCTTCCTCTAGCTATTTCCTCTTCATGTGAACTATTTGCTGACGACAGGACACTCCACAGTAAAGGTAAAAACGTAACACTCGGTATGCAGTGCTCTTCAAAAAGATATAAATAATCTTACTGAGTGGTCCAAACTAAATCACATGGCCCTCCATCCTATGAAATCCAAATTTATGTTGATAACAACTAGCAAAAACGACAAAACTGAAAACTAATCACCTCCATTGTATCTCTACGATCAGATTATAGAAGAAATTGATTCACATAAGTTACTTGTCTCACTATCGATAACAATCTATCTTGGTCTAATCACGTTTCTGCTTTATCTCGGAAGATCTCAAGTAAGATATTTCAGTTAAACAGAATTAAGCATTTCCTTGACCAACATTCTCGAAGTTATTTTCCATGCCTATATACAATCTGATATTGATTATGCTTCAACTTGCTGGGACATGGCCAGTCACAATTGCTTGAAACCACTGGTGCGTTTGTATAGACGTTCACTAAAATCGTACTCCTTAAATCATCTCTTCAAGTTGTAGACTATAAAGAACTTGAGATTCTCCATTCAGTCATAAATGTCGTTTCAATAAGGTTGTGTCATGTACAAAATAATGAACAATCTCGCACCTCCTTATCTACGTACCAAATTCCTTGTAAACACCTTTCGTAATAAACATTTGATATCCATTCCCCGGCCCAGAATTGATCTATTCATGTCTTCCTTAGTTTATTCAGGTGGTAAACTTTGGAATGCAATTCCTTGTGACATAAGAAATAAAAGTAGCTTATCTACTTTTAAAACACATTATCATAAATATCTAATGCTGATGTTATAGCTAACCTTCTTGGTATTTTTGGATCGTAATCTTGTATCCAATTCTCAAACTTTTTTTTTTTTTTTTTTTTTTTGAATAATCATCTCTATGTCTTTATTCTGCTGCTTCTTGTATTCTCTGTCTATCTGTCTGTCTGTATTGTCTGCCTGTCAGTCTCTCTCTCTCTCTCTCTCTCCTCTCTCCTCTCTCTCTCTCTCTCTCTCCTCTCTCTCTCTCTCTCTTTCTCTCTATCCCTCTCTCTCTCTTCCATCTCTCTCCCTGTCTCTCTCTTCTCTCATCTCTCTCTCTCTCTTCTCTCTTCTCTCTCTCTCTCTCTCTCTCTCTCTCCAATTTAACAAATATGTGATGTTGGAAGTTGACTCATTTTTACGCACATTGCAGTGATCATCCTGTGCCATTAATGTGTTTTTTTTTCAAAGGTTTTCGTAGGTGTTTATCCATGTCTGCTTCATTGATTTCTCTTCCTTTATCTCTGCCTTTCTTCCGCCAGTCGGTCAGTCGGTCGGTCAGTCGGTCGGTTTTCTCTCTCTCTCTCTCTCTCTCTCTCTCTCTCTCTTCTCTCTCTCTCTCTCTCTCTCTCTCTCTCTCTCTCTCTCTCTCACCTCTTGCCTTGATCATTTTTTCTCGTTGTTGTGGTTGTTGTTGGTGGTGGTGGTGTTCACTGGTTTCTTTTTCTTCTTTTTTGTCAAAGGTTCCCATGCAAGGAATTGTTCCATTTTTCATGTATTTGTTTGATTTGCTTTTTTTACTATATATCGATTTTTTTTTCTTGCCCAGAGGCTGGATGTAAAAAAGTATTCATGCTTAATCCACTACCCTCTTAAAATAAAATTCGTTCGTTCGTTCGTTCGTTCGTTCTCTCTCTCTCTCTCTCTCTCTCTCTCTTCTCTTGTATGTGTTGTGTGTTGTGTGTGTGGTGTGTGTGTGTGTGTGTGTGTGTGTGTGTGTGTGTGTGTGTGTGTAACATCATAGTTTGTTTGCTTGTGTTTCTCCTTTGACCCTCATTTTTTTTCATCCTGTCAACATATCTTTCTTTGCAGACTTTCATAAGCGCATTACAGTTTTGTTCCGTTTGATTATTTAATCATTGGTTCCTACGTTTGACTGAGAAGAGAAGCACGTTGGTTCAGATAGAGAACTTAAAGAAATATGTAAGTGCTAGCCTTTAATACGCATCACTGTCAGATTTAAGAGGCTTTGACCCTTTTTTGCATTACTGATTCAATGCGTTTGTTCTTCAAGCCTCTCGTTCTTTCCTCTGGTGTTAAACACATGTATACAAAAATACTGCCACAGACTGATTTACACTTCTTACCATACCATATGCTCCCCAAAATGCCATTGCTGAATGATTTGCAAAGAAAGAAAAAGACAAACAAAAGAAAAACAAAAACTGGCTGACAAACACTGAAAAAAAATATATACAGATGGAAAAAAATCGAAAGAGAAACTAAAATTTACCCGGTCAAATCAGAATAGGGAACATTCTGCTTTTATTACACCGGCCGCATGTCTATTCATGGCGCAGCTTCGGTGTCCAAGCGTCTTGTCCTCAATGAATAGCGCCAGATTAAAGTCATGACCCTCCCAGCGCCGACCTGTGCCCGTCATCCCCACTCCTTTTATCATAGCTTCCAGCGCCACAGTAGAGGATTCTGAAGCCCTGCCTTGAAGCCTGTGAGGTGCTGCCGCGTTCATTCTGCCTGTTGGCAACTGCATCTCATATCTCCATCCATTCCTATTCCGTTCATCTGCGTCCATTCCTGTTCTTTTTCTTTGGACAGTCTTTACCCCTCTTATTGGCTTCTCTTTCTCTCTGTCCCTCTTCTGTCTCCCTCTGGCTGTGCGTTCTCTGTTTGCCTCTGACTCTATCCGCTATCTGTCACTGTCTGTCTGCCGTCTGTCTGTCTGTCTCTTTGCTGCTTCTGTCTCTGATCTGACTCTGTCCTTGACTCTGTCTCTGCCTCTGTCTCTATCTGTCTGTCTTTCTGTCCGTCTGTCTTCTGTCTGTCTGTCTGTCTGTCTGTCTGTCTGTCTGTCTGTCTGTCTGTCTGTCTGTCTGTTTGTCTGTCTGTCTCTCTCTGTCTCTGTCTCTCTCTCTCTCTTCTCTCTTTCTCTCTCTCCCCTCTCTCTACCCCCGCTTCTCTCTCTAGCTCAATGACCTAAAAGCAATACATTCTTTTAAATCATCTACAAGTTTGTCGCTGTTTGTCACTCTCTCTCTCTTTCTCTGCCTCTTTCTGTCTGTCTGTCTGTCTGTATGTATGTATCTCTCTCTCTCTCTCTCTCTCTCTCCTCTCTCTCTCTCTCTCTGTCATTCGCACGTGCATAGTTGCCCACACATGCTCTCTCTCCTCCGCTCTTCAAAGAGTTCAATATTAGCAAATTGTTTACTGCATCCCTTTCACACTGTCAAATCTCTGGCAACACCTTCATCACTTCCCCTACAGTAGCAATCTGTGGCAACACCTTCATCACTTCCCCTACAGTACGTTCTCTTGAGTCAGTCATCCTTTTCTCCGAGCTTTCTTGGCCACTGCTTTGAAGTGCCACGAGCACGGCGATGAGGAAGGACTCAGAAACACAGTGTAATGCGTTCTTGAGTTTGAAGGGCTTCATTTTAGAGTATTGCAAGCATGAATGAAACCCGAATTTCAAACACATATTTCAAACACAATCTAATGAATCTTAAATAAATGTTAGCGAACCGCCCCCAAAAACGCGGACAAACGAATCACAAGACTAAAGACGACGCGTTTCGACCTCTTAGGTCTTCTTCAGGCAGGATACAAAACAATTATTACAACGAAAATGAACGAGCAATCACTTGCTTCAGTCTCTTCAGCGCAAGATTGGCGTTGAATGTCCTATCTTGCGTTGAAGAGACTGAAGCTAAGTGATTGCTGGTTTATTTTCATTGTATATAATTGTTTTGTATCTTGCCTGAAAAAACCTAAAGAGGTCGAAACGCGTCGTCTTTGGTCTTGTGATTCGTTGTCCACGTTTTTTGGGGCGGTTTCTCTAACATTCACTTGAGAATTGTTGGATTTCCGCCTGCTTTCGTCTCACTTTGCAACTACATTCTAATGAATTCTTGAAACGTGGACTGACTTTGTTTGAAATATTCAGGCAAGACTGTGAACACAATCTGATGAATGTTTTGATCGATGTGTGGAACGGCTTTATCTTAGACTATTGCGTGCAGGACTGAAGGGATTTTTGCACAAGTCCATGAGTTCTCTTGAAGTGTGGAATTCCCTGATTTTGCACTATCGAGGCATGGTAAAAATGATAAGGAACACGAAGCTATGATTTTTGAAATGCGGGATAGCTCTCTTTTGGATTACTGCAGACATGACAACATAAAATTATTTACTACAAAAATGTGATTAGTCCCTGGGATAGTTTCGAAATGTACTGTGGCAGGCATGATATCAGAAAAAAGTTTTAGAATAGATTATGAGCGCTTACAATGTGGACTGGCTTTATTTTTACTATTGCAAGAATGATAACAAGAACAACAATGCACGATCTGATAACAAGAACAACAATGCACGATCTGTTACACAACGCGATGAGTTATTGAAGCGTGGAATGGATTCATTTTGGACAATTGCAGGCAGGAACAATAACGCCTAAAGGATACAACATTATGAACTCTAAACATGTGGACAACTTCATTCTGGTTTTATGCAGACACGACAGCGAAATGAACTCATGAAAGGCACAATGCCAGTACACACTCCGTGAACTGTGAGACTTGTTTCCCCTGAAATATTGCAGGGATGATGACAAAAAAAAGCCCACAAATTGAAATATGACAATGTCATGGTTTATTGGAATGCGAGCTGCTTCATTCAAGACAGTCAGAGGCATAACCAACCACACACACACACACACACCACACACACACACACACACACACACACACACACACAACACACCCCACACACACACACGCACGCACGCACGCATGCACACATGCACGCACGCACACACACGCGCGCGCACATGCACGCACACACACACAAAACACACACACACACACACACACACACCCCACACACACACACACACACACACACACACACACACACACACACACACACACACGCACACATACACACACACGCGCGCGCGCTCGCAAACACATACATACCTCTCTCTCTCTCTCTCTCTCTCTCTCTCTCTCATCTCTCTCTCTCCTCTCTCTCTCCTCTCCTCTTCTCTCTCTCTCTCTCCTCGGTTTTTCTTCTTTACACCATTAATTACACACGTACACAATCAAAACAAAAAATCGTGAAATTAATCATGATCATACTATTGCCATATATATATAGTCATGCATAACTCGACAATTCATGAAAATGCGTTTGTTTAATGTACTGACATTCGTGAAAGAAACATCAGGCCCTCTCTGTATGTTCCTATCCATGTTTTTCACAGCTAATGAAGGTCTGGTGGCGCTATGTACCAAATAAATCAGGAGATCCTGGCAGGCAGATAGTGCCCGCATCACTGTGCCAGGGAATTTACATTCTCGTTAATGCAGGCTCCATGTAAGACGTTGTCCCCCTGAAGGATGGGAAGATGGGGAAACATCGTGACATATGTGAGCAGTAGCTTTTCTGTCTGCATGTATTCCTTACAAATCGAAGTCCACTCTAAAGGGAGTCCATGTATGTGTGTGTTGTGTTGCCTGCGTGCATGGCAAGCGTGTGTGTGTGTGTGTTGTGTGTGTGTGTGTGTGTGTGTGTGTGTGTGTGTGTGTGTGAGTGTGTGTGTGTGTGTGTGAGTGTGTGTGTGTTGTGTGAGTGTGTGTGCGCGTTCGTGTGTTTTGTGTGTGTGTGTGGGGTGTTTGTGTGCTGTGGTGTGTGTGTGTGTGTGTGTGTGTGTGTGTGTGTGGTGTGTGTGTTTTTGTGTGTGTGTGTGTGAGTGTGTGTGTGTGTGTGTGTGGTGTGTGTGTGTGTGTGTGTGTGTGTCTGTGTGTGTGTGTGTGTGTGTGTGTGTGTGTGTGGTTGTGCGCGCGCGCGCGTGTGTGTGTTGTCTAGAATACAATGTAATATACAACAAAAAGAAGAGAACACTCCCCGCCCCTTCAGTTGATACAGAAAGACTAGATGGTAAAATATCCCTTTGGATCATATTTTTTGCTGAGTAAAGAAATCCTTTAAAACAGTTTGTTTCAGACTTGTGGAGTTTCACCTTCCTTTACGTTAGCCAGCATGATGCTTTGCTATGAAGCCATAGAATTGTGCTATATTAAATTGTGATTTCAACAATTTCCGTTTTCTGTTCTCCCATTACAGTAGCCAAGGCATACTTTGTAATTTCAACAATTCCTGTATTCGGGTGGTGGTGCGTTGCTCTGCTGCCAAAAGGGTTTGTCTCAGACCTCAGAGATTCAGAGTGATCACAGACTCGTTGATAGAGGATGGAGTGACACTCCCAGACCGGCTGGGGACCGTGCACAGTGGAGCGCCTTGACTGCCTCATGCGTCGCAAGACGCGGAGCATCTAAGTCTAAGTAAGTAATGTTCTGGACAATGCTTTGCTAGGCAGCAGTTACAGTTCGTCACAGGCTGTTTTCTGACTTTGACGGTCAAGTGTTCTGAACGGGTACATTGCGATGTTCCCATCCTGAGTTTCTTAAGATACTTTGCGATTGAAACAATCTGTTTTCTGAATGATACTCTGCTGTGTTTTCCATGGAGTGTGTCCCTAGATACCCTGTGCGTTACACAGTCGGAATGTTCTGAAAGATATTTTCCTCTGTTGCCGTTTGAGTTTGTCACAGAATACTTTGTGGTTTAAACAAATTCAATGTTCTGGACAATACTTTGCTATGCTGCTGTTAAAGTTAGTTGCAGAACACCATATGAGATAAACATTTTCAATGTTCAGGATGGTTAGAAAAAATAAAGTAAAAGTTCCACCCAAAAAACGTTGACAAACGAATCGCAAGCCCGTGATTCGTTTGTCAAAGTTTTTTTTTTTGGGGGGCGGAGGTTTATCAATAATTTTCAGATTTTTTTTAGATTTCGGCCTGCAGTTGCCTCACTTTGCGAGGAAAAAGGGTGGGGCTTCACTGTGTTGCCATTAGAGTTAGTTACTGGACACTGTTTTGGATTTATACAACTGGTTCAGGTGGAGCTTCACTATGTTGCCATTAGAGTTAGTTACTGGACACTGTGTGATTTATACAACTGGTTCAGGGTGGAGCTTCACTATGTTGCCATTAAGTTAGTTACTGGACACTGTGTGATTTATACATGGTTCAGGGTGGAGCTTCACTATGTTGCCATTAGAGTTAGTTACTGGACACTGTGTGATTATACAACTGGTTCAGGGTGGAGCTTCACTATGTTGCCATTAGAGTTAGTTATTGGACACTGTGTGATTTATACAACTGGTTCAGGTGGGGCTTCACTATGTTGCCATTAGAGTTAGTTACTGGACACTGTGTGATTTATACAACTGGTTCAGGTGGGCTTCACTATGTTGCCATTAGAGTTAGTTACTGGACACTGTGTGATTTATACAACGGGTTCAGGGGGGAGCTTCACTATGTTGCCATTAGAGTTAGTTATGACACTGTGTGATTTATACAACTGGTTCAGGGTGGAGCTTCACTATGTTGCCATTAGAGTTAGTTACTGGACACTGTGTGATTTATACAACTGGTTCAGGGTGGGGCTTCACTGTGTTGCCATTAGAGTTGTTACTGGACACTGTGTGATTTATACAACGGGTTCAGGGTGGGGCTTCACTGTGTTGCCATTAGAGTTAGTTACAGGACACTGTGTGATTTATACAACTGGTTCAGGGTGGGCTTCACTATGTTGCCATTAGAGTTAGTTACTGGACACTGTGTGATTTATACAACGGGTTCAGGTGGGGCTTCACTGTATTAAGTTGCCATTAGAGTTAGTTACTGGACACCGTGTGATTTATACAACGGGTTCGGGGTGGGGCTTCACTATGTTGCCATTAGAGTCAAAGTTTGTCACGGGATACTTTGTATATTTATTAGTCTCAGTGTACTGGATGATATTTTGCTATGTTGTCTTTAGAGTTCAAGTACGTTCTGTGTGTAATATTTCTCAATGTTTTGGATGGCACTGTACTTGTTATAGTTAGAGTTTGACAACACCTTCCATATACATTCTGATTTTAATCCATTTCGATTTTTTTGACGACTTTTTCCTATGATGTGATACGAGTTTGGCTCTAGATACTTTGGTATGACACGTAGAATATTCTATTGTCCAAGACATTGTAGTTTGACACCTGATACTTTGAGATTTGAAACAGTTTCAATTCTCTGGACGATTCTTTGCTACGTTAAACATTAGCGTTTGACACTCAGAAGGTTTTTTGTGTGTTATTTTCACCCTTGGGATTGTTTTTAGGATGCTTTTTAATATTTCACATCAAATAGCACAATACGCAGCTTTAATGTTTTACATTAAAGAGCACGATTTGCTGCATGAATGATATAAAAGACAACTATTGAACTGCTCCCTGATGGCCATTTCAGGCACGGAACACACACATCTGCATTGTACTATCTGTCATGGATTGAGGGGGATGCCATATAAATCAAGCAACGTCAACTCGAATTCATTTCTGGTTCATATCGCAGTAAATCCTTCACATAAATAGGACATTTTGGTCCACATCGTTTGATTCTTTTATGGTGGTGCTTGTTGACATGAGCGGATTGCATAAGCACACATTTTAAAACAAAAATTTCCACAATCCCGTAATCATAGCAAACGCACACAGTCACATACGACTTGAATGAAGATAAGTGACTGCTCGTTCATTTTTGTTGTCCTGAGTGTTTTGTATCTTGCCTAAAAAAAACCTAAGAGGTTCGAACCGCGTCGTGTTTTGTGTTGTGATTCGTTTGTCTACATTTTGTTGGCGGTTCGCTATTAATTACATTTAAATCTCTTTTTTGTTTTTACATTATTTTCCAAGATGTCTTCTCAGCTCATGAACGTCTTGTTGCGTGTCGTGCTGTAATGAATCAGATCTCGACATGTCGACTATGGTCACATCCACATTGCCCCTTAATGCAAGGCCCCATGTTAGACGGTGTCTTCCTGAACGATGGGAGGATGAGTGAAACATCGTGATGTATCATTTTCTGAGTGTAATCCGCCCCGGCAGAATACTCTTGATAAGCCCGCACGTGTGTGTATTTGTGTTCAGGCAAGCGCAAGTGTGTGTGTGTGTGTGTGTGGTGTGGTGTGTGTGTGGTGTGTGTGTGTGTGTGTGGTGTGTGTGGTGTGTGTGTGTGTGTGTGTGTGTGTGTGTGTGTGTGTATTAAAGAGAGAGAGAGAGAGAGAGAGAGAGAGAGGAGAGAGAGAGAGAGAGAGAGAGAGAGAGAGGAGAGAGAAGAGAGAGAGAGAGAGAGAGCTGAAGCAGTATGCCACGGGCGAGGAAATGAATATGCTGAAAAGTAAAACGAAAAAAAAACCAAGTCATAGTCTTTCATTCCCAGGACATTAAAAGGGTCTTTCATGACTCTGCCCAATGGACAGGAAAATGAAAACGCAATGATGAAGTTGCCAGGAAAGAAAGAACTCAAAAAGATAGAAAGAAAAGAAGAAGAAGAGAAGAAGAAAGAAGAAGAAGAAGAAGAAGAAGAAGAAGAAAGAAGAAAGAAGAAGAAGCAGCAGCAGCAGAAGAAGAAAGAAGAAGAAGAAGAAGAAAAAGAAGAGGAAGAGAGGAAGAGGAGGAAGAGGAGGAAGAAGAGTGTCTGAAATGGATAAACCTTGTTCAGATGAAAAAGGGAGAGAATACAACAGCTACCAGGCATCTTTGACACATAAAACACAGACTGCCAGTAATGGACATTTCACATTCAAAACAGACATACCAAAAAAAGATAATGATGACTGAGAAAACAGGAAGCAAACCCCCAAACGGAGGTAATTCTACCAGAAACGACAGTGTAGCATCCCTTTGCTCAGATTCTGTGTGAAGACGAAGACGGGAATCACTGTTGCTGGGGATGAATGATGGCGGACGTAGATGCGTCATGCGAATGATAGAGAGCAAAAGAGAGGCGTTCATGCGCCCAGAGCCCACCGTCCGTTGTCTCTGTGCTTCGCTGGCTTTTGTGGACAGCTCGCACAGAATGATTCTAGGAAGGAATGCCCGTTGGCTGATTGAATCTCTGTGCTTCCTCCTGACGGCTGAAGATGTTCTCTTTTACAGCGAAATAAAGTCTTTTTTTCCTGGTCTGTTTTCTTTCTTCTCCCTGTCGCTTCACTAGTTATTCTTGCATCGGGCAAAGCATGCGAAAGTGGCAGAAGACTGGGAATCACTTTTGCAAAGATACACTTT
>JAFLJL010003529.1:0-7500 GCA_018398815.1 Conus ventricosus
ACAGCAATAAAAAACTTTTAAATGATCTTGCTGGGAATTAAGGGTTTAAAAAAATTTCCCTATAGTGTCTGCCTTGCTTTTAGGATATGGTTTTATGAAAATTTACTCTTTCGTTAAAATATTTCTTAAATTTTTATGATATTTTTTCCCCAATTTGCCTTGGGTAAATGAGGGTTTTAACAGTAAAATCTAATGTAATGTCGAAATGCCCGTAAAATTGCTTCGGTGCCCGGGATAGGGAAAAAAACTTTGTATTCATTAAAAGGAGTTCGATTACAATCGCTTTTAAAAGCTCCTTGAAAAATATGGGGGCGGGGCTTTTAACAACCCAAAATCTAGGGGGAAAAGAAAAGCGATTTCCATAAAGCAAAATTTAACAAAGCCTTTTTTTCTTTTTTTAGCATCTTTTGGGCGATTCGGGGCCCCATTCTAAGGTTTTTTGGCTTTTCATTTTTCCCATTTTCCTTTAAAAAGCAAGATCTTCCCTTTCCCTTTTGCGGTTAGCCATAGATCAAATAGGTTAAAATATGTCTGAATTTTGTAAAGAAAAAAACTTTTTTGCCCCTCAAAATTTTTTAGAAATTTTTTTAACGATTGCCCCTCCCCCAAAATTTTGGAAAACTGATCCTTTGGGGGGTGTTTTTGAAAACGAAATTCCCTTTTTTAAAAATAAGTCCGCAACCTGGGGGACAATCACTTCATCCCCTCCTAGGGCTGGGAAAATTTTTAAAAGTAAGAATTTTTTATTTCCCCCTTTAATAGTTGATTTGGAAATTTTTTGGAAAAAGTAATATTTCCCTTTATTTCCCTGCACGCCAAGGGGTTTTTTTCCGTTTTCTATGCGGGTTTAAAATCGACCATATACTTCTGACATTTTTTATAAAAAAAAAATAAAAAGTTAATTATTTAAAAAAAATGGGAGGGAAATTTAAGATGAAGATTATGATATTCCCGATCTTGGGGGACGACATGAGTGATCCCCCCGGGGAGCGGCATCGCTCGGGTCTCATTGGAGGATGAAATAGCCGAAGGGGAGCAAAGGGGTGAATTAAAAAAAAGTAAGGTCGATCATTTACCAAAATTTTGAAAATAGAAAACCCCCGGGAAAATAATACCCTGGGGGTTTTGAAATAAAAGTAACCATTTTTTTTAGGGAAAAGACAAAGGGAAAAGTGGGTTCCCCTTACGAAAAAACGAGACCCATCAAAGGGGTTTTTACGTGGTACAATTAGAAAAAAGGGGTCAGTGGGAAACGAGCGAAATCGCCCTTGGGTTTACTAAAACCCGAATTAGATACGGAGGCCGTTCTAAACTTTTAAAAAACACTTTCAAAAAACCCCAACCGATAACCAAAAGCAAAACATAGAACCCTTTAAAAAATTTTAAAATTAGGGTTTGGGTTTTAGAACTTTTCCCCAATGACATTTACAAAAAAGCACCCGGGCAAAACACGATGCATTTTTAACAACTTGGGGGTTTTTTCAGGCGAAAAAAAAAAATCACATTTTTCATGTGGGGCAGTACAAAAAACGAAAAAAAAGAAAAAAAAGAAAAAGCTTATCCGTTCTTGGCCAGGGGTTTGGGGGGCGGAAATTTACATCTGCCAGGGGGGTTATGGGGAGGAAAAGGAGGGGGGGGGGGGGGGGGGGGGGGGGGGGGGGGGGGGGGTTCCCGGGGAGGTGTGTGTGGGGGATAGTAGGGTGGTGTCATTTTAAAGGGGAGGGTGTGATATCTTGTGATGGTTGTGGTAATGGATGAGTGATAATAATGGTAAGGGAAAAAAAAAAAAAAAAAGTGGGGGGGGGGGGGGGGGATTAAGGGAAGGATAATACAAAACTAAGATAATAGATGGAGGGTTGCGTAAACTACTGTATAATGATGAAGGGGATGTGTGGTGGTGTATGTAGTGGTGGGGTATGTGTGTGTGTGGTTGTGTGTGTGTTGGTGGGATTTTGCCAATGGTTGGAAGAGGTGAGTATGTGTGTTGGGTTTTTGTTGGATATTGATGCTTGGGGGGTGTGTGCCCATTTTGGGCAATTGCCAAACTGGGCACACTACACCCCCAAGGCATCAATATCCAACAATAACCAAACACACATGCTCACCTCTTCCACCCCAAATTTGGGCAAAATCCCCTACCAACACACACACATTACACACCCAATACACACACACTTACATACACCACCACCACATCCCCTTCACTCACTTCATACAGTAGTTACAGCAACCCTCCATCTATTAATCTTAGTTTTGTATTATCCTTCCCCTTAAATCCCCCCCCCCCCACTTTTTTTTTTTTTTTTTTCCCCTTACCATTATTATCAATCCCCCATTACCACAACCATCACAAAGATATACACCATCCCAATAAACTGGACACACAACCCTATCATATCACCACACACACCTCCCCTGACGCAACCCCCCCCCCCCCCCCTCCGTTTCCTCTCCCATAATCCCCCTGGCAGCATGTCATTTCCCCCCACCAAACACATGGCCAAGAACGGATAAGTCATTTTCTTTCTTTTCGTTTTTCGTTGTTTGTACTGTCCCACATGTTAATGTGATTTAATTTTTCGCCTGAAGAAGACCCAAGTGGGTTGAAATGCATCGTGTCTTGTCTTGTGCTTTGTTTGCCCAAAGTCATTGGCGGGAAGTTTTTAAACAACTCTATTCCTATCTTGCTTCGTTCGCCGCCGTCAGTCACTCCATTTTTAAAAAAAAGTTTAAGTCAAACAGCGGACGAAAATAAGAAATACAGTAGCAGAACTCACTGAAGAAGAAGAAACAGCATAAATACTATACACGAACCACGGCTACCTGAGAGAGAATTATTAGCCCTTGATCGTTTTTTTAAAAACCCATCAAAGGCGAATTAACAAACAATTTAGCAAAACTGGGTGAACTAGATGAGCATATAAAAAGAAAAAAGCAAAACTCGCTGAGACTGACGACCGCTCGTAGGGCGTGAGATTAAAGAAAGAATAAAAACAAAGACAAAAAGATTTTGAACAAAAAAGATCAGCAAACTAGAAGTGCTAACTACAAAACCGGACCAATTACGAACTCAAGTGAAAGAATAAGAGAAACTATCGAAAAATTTTATATGAAGACGCAACGCTAGCAGAACGAATACAAACACTGTTTTAAAGAGCAAGGGGTCACATTAGCAAGCGTTATAACAGCCTTGGTTTGCAATAAGTACAAATGGTGATGGCTATTACAGCGGCGGTGGAGGTCAAAGTTCAGTGCCCTCCTCGCCATCTCCTGATAAATCATGGGGAAAAAACAACTTGATCATCTTGCGAGTTATTAAAAAAATTACTGGTAAAGCTATAGACTCTTTACCTGGTAATTGGGATATTGTTAGCTGACTTTTGCTACTGCAAGCAAAGTATTTTGGGTTTATGGCCCCAGCACTTATGGGCGTTAGTTCTCTTAATAGTTGGGTTAAATATTCAGTAAGAAAAAGACCAAGTAATCCTAGGACAGTTAATCCAACAACTAGCGCTGTCTTTCATATTCATTGGGCATCGCGAACAAAGTCCACGTCCCTTTAACATCTTTTTGCTTTTAACCTTGGGGATTGGATGACTTAATCTTGGGGGGGCATGGTGTTTTTTTATTGTTGTACTATTACTGGCCCAGAATTTAAAGTCGTTTTTCCCAACCTTCTGTTCATTGCCGGCCACAATGATTTTTATTGTTGTAGTTTATAATTGTTCCTACCTGGAGTCCCTAAGGTCAGAAGTAAGCATGTATAAAAACCAGTGCCAACAGCAAGTCTATTTCGAATCTTCGTATTGTAAAACATTTTGGTACCTTTTTTATACTTGAAACTAAATTCAACGTAGAATTAATGGCCCTCAAATTGTAAGTATTGTTTGTGTGCATCAAAGCCATAGAAGAATCAGTTATGCTCGACCTTGTCTGTGCTATGCGAGCCTAGCAAACACCAAACGTAGTACGCATAAATCGTTTATTCGTACTATTCCCTGCTTAAGTTAGGCCCTCTAATGTGTCCAAGATAAAATGTTTTCCATGCAGATCTATGCTCTTGGCTCTATGACCCGAGGAGAACACCTGTGCCTGAAGAGAAAGATGTGGTACGAGGATCCAGTCATAGTTTATTACTTCTTTCACTGCCCCACAAAAAGGGGTGCCTAATGCCATGATAAGATTCTGTCTTTTGTCTCAAAGTCTGTCCCTTAACATTAATATTGAATTCGTTACAGATCCTTTCAAAACCTTCAGTCAAATTCTGTTGCTGAATGGAATAAACGTTTGGTCATTCCGTTAATGGTCTTGCAGTTCAGTCCAAAATACGTCTGAAGTGTAATAAAAATGAAATCTGTATCACAGACCTCACCAAAGGATCAGGAATGATTTAAATGATCGGCATACGAAAACCCACACCCAGTTGATGCACAAACCACAGGCAAAGTTTACTGGTTCAGATAAAACTGCAGCGGAAGACTGAACCACACTTTTGCGATGTAGTCTTTTTTAATAAGGAGTGAAAATATCTGCTTAGATGGCGTACTCACCTTTTTATGAAAAGTGTAGTCTGGTCACAGCAATGTCAATATACAGTTTGCTATATTTTTAGGATTGTAGTGCGTGCCCAACCTGAATTTTTGCATCATTTTATATTTAAACGCCCATTTTTATTTCGTTTAAAAAAAATGTTGGTAACAATAACAACTCAAGACAGTCCTCACGGCTTAGAACCATGCTATTGATAACGAATTGCGCGGAACCAAAATGGTCGCAAACATCCTTGAAATATTCTACAAAGTCGTATTGTTTAATATAACTGAATCGAAGAATAATAAGTAAGATAAAAATGTTATCATAATGCAGAAAATTAAAGTTGGGCCAGTAATCATACCTATGGTTATTACGGTATTTTGCTCACTAAAAAAAAAGAAGCTAATGAGCTACTTCGACATTACTCTGCAACCTTATACAATGCAAATCTAAAAACAAGTTTACATTCATACCTGAAAAAGAAGCAGTAGGTTCAACTACTTTGATGAAGAGCTAGCTAAAATTTAGGCTTGCAACTGACAGTCTGGACGCGAAAATTATAGTTACACAAAACAAAACTACTTATGAGGAAAAATCCGCGCATCCTACGCATTACATTCTTTACTCTATTCATTTGGATGACAAAGCACTGATGAAAACTTATATGATGGAATGGCCCTCAACTGTTTTAAGAGCTCTGCCGTAGGGAAAAGCTGCATATTGCATGTATGAATTATACAATTCCCTAATTTACAGTTTAAAAGAATTAGTTTGTGGGAGCGTCGGTCCTTTAATATAAATCACAGACAAAACAGGGAAATTCTAAAATGTTAAAACCTGCACATTGTATGGAAATAAAATAATATACTGTACTACAAATTCCGCGTGGACCAGAAAAAATCCGGAGTTACATTAGCGCGCTGTGAGTGTATAACATTAGAATTTAAAAGGACCTTGCAGACGATTGTGGACTTTTGAACAAATGTGGAAATAGGCACTTTGTATGGTTTTGAGATACACTAAAATGTGATTATAAAACGCAAAGAAGTTAGCGACAGCAAAAGTTCCGTAACTAGAACAACGCCAATCTAGAAGTCAATAATGTAGGACCAGTATGAATATAACATAGTTCGAAAAACCTGACCTCAAATGGCACTTAGGAACCATATATTAGAAATGGGAAATAAATTATGAATTCATAAGCCCTTTTCCATTTTTAGCCGTCAAAAAAGTTTCAGAAAAGCATTCTACTCTGGCCCTTTACATGTAAGTCTTATGCAGAGGACAATAGTCGGAAAGAGATTGAAATAAAGCCGTATGGGAATAAACAGTACATCCTCCACAGAAGAGAAACGGTTTAAAAGATGCTTCTACAAGATTACAATTCATTTCCACAAATGAAATTAGGAGACACGTTCACAATAATATTTGAAATTTTCTGTCTTAAAAGATGTGGAGAGGGATGGGTTGGGCGTTAGTGACGTCCTTCTAAAAGGAATTCTAATTAGCTGGCAAAACTTAGACGTTGAAAAACTTAAAGTTACTGTCGTCATTCTTCACAATGGTGAGGATATTAAGGTCATAACAACAAGCAAAAAAATCAATATTAGTCTAAATAGAAACAATCTTACAGAACTGAATTGGATTAATCTTACACATTTAGATCTTATAGGATTTTATTATACTGAACAGGTTTTGACAGAAAGTATGATAAACATAATAACTGGATTAGATTAAATTCTATTATAAAACTATGGAGCAATTAAACTTTTATGATAAAAACCCTCATTGTTCATTAATTTGTGGACAAACTGGTTGTGGAAAAACAATATTTATCCTCGACCTGTTACAAACAGTTTATCGTTATAATTTTGATCATATTGTGATTTTCTGCCCAACACTTAAATGGAACAAAGCATATCATGATAGAAGGTTTATATGGACTGATGATAACATATTTTTAGTTAATCCTAGCAATAAACTGAGTGAGTGTCTAGAACGCTTTTTATATTGTTTGAAGGAACGCAGACACTATTTATTATAGATGACTGTTCAGCAGAAAGAGACATAGTTAAAAAGAGAAACACTTTGTCGAAACTAGCTTTCAGTGGAAGACATGCTGGGATAAGTGTGTGGATTTTATGTCAGAAATATAACTCGGTTTTAAAAGACTTTAGAGAACAATTAAAGACTGTAGTTTTATTTCACATGAAAGACAGAGATGCATTTGATGAATGTTTGCGTGAAAATGATGTTATTGAAAATGATCAGGAAAAACATAGGATTAAGCAAAAACTAAAATCTGAAAAATTTAGTAAATTAGTATTGAAAACGGATAACCCTAACATATGTTTGTTTGTAGATAATCGTTATTTTTTTGGTTATTGAAGTCTTACTTGTCAGAGACAGGAAAACACGGATTCTAGTCGCCCTAGCCCCGAACCTTGGTGAGGCTAGGGTGAGTTAGAATCCGTGTTTTCCTGTTCTCTCCGCGAGTGACAGTTTCTGAGAGAGAAGACTGGTATAGCGTCTTGTGTAAAATTCTCTCTCTCTCTCTCTCTCTCTCTCTCTCTCTCTCTCTCTCCTCTCTCTCTCTCTCTCTCTCTCTCTCCGTTTGTGAGAAATAAGATTGACATAGTCTAGTGTGAATTCTCTCTCTCTCTCTCTCTTCCTCTCTCTCTCTCTCTCCTCTCTCTCTCTCGTTTGTGAGAAATAAGATTGACATAGTCTAGTGTGAATCCTCTCTCTCTCTCTCTCTCTCTCTCTCTCTCTCTCTCTCTCTCTCTCTCTCTCTCTCTCCGTTTGTAAGAAATAAGATTGACATAGTCTAGTGTGAATCGCTCTCTCTCTCCTCTCTCTCTCTCTCTCTCTCTCTCTCTCTCTTTCTCTCTCTCTCTCTCTCTCTCTCTCTCTCTCTCCTCTCTCTCTCTCTCTCCGTTTGTGAGAAATAAGATTGACATAGTCTAG
>JAFLJL010003529.1:12500-20312 GCA_018398815.1 Conus ventricosus
GGTGCACTGAAGAACACCTCTTGTGCATACGTTAATTTTGATCTAACCAGTGCGGTAGAAAGGTGCAAAAGAGTAATTGTGTCCTGAGCCCAAACATGGTTGCTAATAATCTTTAATAGATTTAAAGTTTTCGTGCTTTTGTTAGAATATGCTCTATATGAAATGCCTGACAACTTTGATGTTACTTTTAAACTCCAAGGAATTTCACCATTTTTGTATATTTAATGGGTATGCCGTTGACTTGAAATAAGGGATATTAACTGGATTAGATCCAGTATTAAATAACATCATGTGTGTTTTTCCAGTTGATTTTTGCAAACCATTTTCAGTCATGAAGCAGAAAGGGTTTTTAAATTTCTTTTTGATATAACTTTTTTATATCGTTTTGTGATCTGACAGTGTACATTATTTAATGTCACTTTCACCCATATGCATATGTCATCTGCATATTGGACTAGTTCTATGTTTCTTAGTCATTTTTTATGGGAAAATTTCGTACACAGAATATTAAAAAAGTACAGGGGCAATAACAGACCCCTGAAATAAAGTAAAGTAAAGAAGAGTGCCCCCTTTGTCCCCCCCCCCCCCCCCCCCCATGAGAAGGGTGGGTGATGGGCCCTTATTGTAATCTTGGAGATTTTCTGTTATCTGTTTTTCTCCTCCCCGAACCATTCGCTGTCGCCGCTGCTACCGGGCTCCCGCCTCTCTCTCTCTCTCTCTCTCTCTCTCTCTTTCTCCTCTCTCTCTCTCTCTCTCTCTCTCTCATCACGCACACACATACACCTCCTCCGTCCGCCCCTCTGTTTTCTTCCCTTTAATCAATTTGTTAAACACCATCATTATTATCATTGTAATTATTAGCAATAATACTACCACTACCACCACCACTATCGCTGCAACAACTCTACTGCTAACTGCCACTTACACTACTACTACTACTGTCGTTATTATTTTCTGCAGTGGTTTGCTCTGTCCGTGCAGACTCTTTAAGGACTGATGTACTCTTGTTGCCTGGACTTGTTCCAGCAGGTCTAATTTTCACCTTTTCTTTTTTTTTTCTTGCCAGTTTGGGATGTTTTGGGGAGGAGGGGGTGGCGAGTCGGTGACCGGGAGGTGGGTGGGTTGGGGACGAGAAAATTATTGCAGACGAACGGATGGGGATGGGGGGGGGGGGGGGGGGGGGGGGGGGGAGGCTGGATTTGAGATGTTCGTTCAGAGAAAGGGGAAGGTTTCCAGAAAGATATGTTAGTTTTATATGATGTGTTTCTTATGTACTTTTTGTTTGCGGCATTTGTGTGTGTGTGTGTGTGTTGTGTGTGGTGTGTGTGTGTGTGGTGTGTGTGTGTGTGGCGTGCGTGCGTGCGGCGTGCGTGCGTGCGTGCTGCGTGCGTGCGTGCGTCGTGCTTTGCGTGCGTGCTTTGCGTGGGGTGCGTGTGTCTTTTTTTTCTTTTTGTTCTTTTTTTTGCACTAATATTGAAAATTGTATGTAATTTGAATGGGGAATTATCAAGACTTAAAATCATGGAAACGAACGGCGTGCAAGTGAAGACTTCAGGTGCTGAGCACACTTTCAAGGGTGTTATTATTATTGTTATCTCCATCATTGCTTTATTTGTGACTTTTTCCATGTTTTGTTTCTCATTTTATGTACGTATACAGCCCGTGTCAGTACATACTTTAGAAAATTATCGACATTCTCCACAAGGAATGTGTACCTTTTTGCAAAGAATGTTGTCGGGTTAAAAAGGTAACGGGTTTATGTCTACCAAACCACTGCTCTCTGTAAATAATATTTGTCAGTTATTGTCAAATGAAAAATTCTAGTCATGAATAGCCATTTTTTATATATCACTAAACTGCCAAGGGTTAGGTAATAATCTGAAAAGGCGTGACGTATTCCATATCTGAAACAAAAAATCACATTCAATTTATTGTCTTAAAGACACACACTTTGATAAGAATCAGAACACCGTTGCATCAGAAGGGGGCTATAAACAAAGCAATTGGACTTTTCTTAATTTCCGAATACCTGATTTTTTTAGTAGAAAAATCCTGACATCCACTATGGATATCGATGGGACCATCCATGGTTAGTTAAAGTTAGAATTTGGTAAACAAACACCATAAAACATTTTGGGAAAAATTAAACAATTCCTCTACCCCGAGATCGCCAATTTTTAGAAGAAATTAATGACTGATTGGTAACTTTACTCAAGAATATGCTGCAGCTCCTTATGACAAAGCACAACTGAAGGATCTGTCTAAGCTGATGTACAACTAACGTTGCCGTCAACGTTTTCTGGGATTTTTTGTTAATGAAAGTCAGACAAAAACGATTGCATATGCAACAATAAAAAAGAAGCAAAGAGAAGAAAAGGAGTGTAGTTTAGAACATCAAATAACAGAATAGAAGAAAAAAGAAACTAAAACTGAGGATAACCATCCTGAAATTGGATTGCTTAGGCAGAGAATTAGCCACGTTAAAGAGATGAAAAAAATGCAAGGAATTTTAATAAGATCAAAGGCAAGATGGGTGGCCCAGGGTGAAAAGGTAACTAAATATTTTGTAATCTAGAACGAGACCTTCGTAAGAAAATATATGTCTAAATTAGTAACAGATGACAGGATAGTATACAAATCTGATGAAATCCTGATGGAAGTGAAAGCTTTTTATGAAACCTAAAACACAGAGAGAAAAGTGGAAGAATGTGAGATTACGGACTTGTTTCGAGGAAATGCCAAAATTAACAGAGAAGAACAAGAATCGCTTGAGGGAGAAATAACACTTGAGGAAGCAGGATGTCTCTTAAAACATGCAGAACGGGAAAAGTCCTGGTTAAGACGGTTTCACATCGGAAGTTTTTAAAGTTTTCTGGAAACGGGTTGGGTGTATTTGTCGTCAGAGCTTTAAACCAGTCATTTCAAAAAGGAATTATCCAATTCACAAAAAGAAGGAATAATTACATGTATCCCAAAAGGAGACAAACCTAAAGAATTCATTAAAAACTGGAGACCATATCCCTGCTCAATGTTGTCTATAAGATAGGGTTTCTTGCATAGCAAATCGTATTAAATCCGTTCTTCTCAAATTAATCTATGAAGATCAAACGGGGTTCATGGCAAATAGTTTATATGGGGGAAACATCAGATTAATCTATGATCTAATCCATTACTTAAAAACAGAAAACTCCCAGGCATGCTTATCTCCATAGATTTTGAAAAGGCGTTTGATTCCTTGAATTGGCAATTTATGTTGAAGGTATTAAAATCATTTGGATTTGGTAAAGATATATGCTTTGGGATCACGACCTTTCATAAGGGAATCAAGTCATCTGTAATAGTAAACAGTCAGAGCTAAAACATGGTTTGAAAAACAAAGAGGTTGTCGACAAGGTGACCCCATATCTCCAATTTTATTTATTGTCCGCAGAAATATTAGCCATTATGATTAGGGAAAATAAAAACATAAAGGGAATATACATTAACCAAACTGAACCCCAAGCTCTCTCAGTTTGCAGACGATACACGTTGACAAGCGAAGGGACAGAATATCATTTGAACATTCAATAGAGACCTTAAAACAAATTCGCAAAAGTGTCTGGGTTTCACATGATATCGAAAAAACGAAGGCAGTTTGGCTAGGAAGCAAAATGTTTTCAAAGCTAGATTTATGCCCACCTAAAATAACTGGAATCCAAAACAGTTTAAAATCCTTGGGAAAATGGTTTACCCCAGAACTATCACCTGCATAGAACTGAATTTCAAAGACAAATTTCTTGAAATAAATCGTTATTCACGCCTGGAGTAAGAAGTTATTAAAACCTGTTGGCAGAGTAGCCGTTTAAAATCACTGATTTCTCAAAATTGATATACTTTGGATCTTGTACCTAATCCACCCAACGTTTTGGATAGCTTCAAAAGCAATGCTTTCAATTCGTATGGAAAAACAAACAATATAGGATAGCCCGAAAAACAACAGTAAAAATTTTAGAAATGGAGGATTAGGTATACCTTCACTTAAACACATGACAATGGCATTGAAACTTACATGGAATCAGAAAACTTCAATTAGTCATCTTTAAAAGGAATTCGTGATAGAACAACGTATCCTTGGTAAAAGATCTCGAAAAAATATGGTTATGCTTTACCAGTGAGCCGAAAAGAGACTAATGCCTTTTGGAATGGACACTTTCCAGCATATAAATCTTTGGTGACAAAGTAAGTATTGAGGATCCAAGTGATTGTTTGGCTGAAAACATTTTTTAACAATAAAAACATTAAAAAAGACGGGAAAAGTATATGTTCAAGGACTGGATAGACAAAGGTTTTATATCGTATTGCGGATTTAATAAACCAAGCAGGATCATTCATGACATATGAAGAATTCAAGCAAAAGCATACCGTTCAAACAAACTTTATGCTATACCTAGGTTGTGTACAATCTGTCAGAAAATATATCAAACGAAGAATATCAGATTTACTAGTAATATGCCTACGACCACTGAAAAAGCTCTCAGTATCATCTGGAGCGCAAAAAAAGGAGCTCGACTTTATTATTTATACTTAAATGCAGATAACTCACAGCCAAGGTGCTGTGAGAAATGGAACAGTGAAATAGTAAAGAATTGAACTGGAAAAAATATATTTCTTCACACAACAAAATAAAAGAAATTAAACTGAAATGGTTTTTTAGATCAGATAATTCACAGGATCCTGGCTACAAATATTGTTCTTGAAAAAAAAGAACTTGTTGAAATAACAATGTACTTTTTGTAAGTATGAAAAGGAAATATAGATCATCTATTTTCACAGCGACGTGACAACACATTTTTGGACTGACCTTCGATTTTCTTAAAAGACAATTGCTCTAGTGTACCTGAATCGTATTATCAAAGGAATTGTTCTGTTTGGCACGACCTCGGATAAAAACTGACATCATACTCGATTACATTATTATCTCTGCAAAGTTTTGTATATAAACCCGACTTGAAAAGGTGGTTCCTCCGTTTCCTGTCTTCAGGAAATATTTAAAAACCAATACCAAGTAGAAATAATGCATTGCAAAAATGAATTTGAACTAAGTTTATTTTGTAAACAAAAGGCAACAATTTTGAATTTTTTTTTAAATTGAAAACTAAGATTTGTATGCGCGTGCTCGCGCGCGCACGTTTTATGCATATGTGTAGTCCTGAGCAAAGACTGGCGTGGCAGCTAAAAGTCAAAACCCTCGTTTCTGGATAACTTTTATTTTAATGTTGATGACGATTCCTATGCCTTCTGTATAGAATACTTTAGGAATCCAGGGTTGTGTTGTTGTTGTTTTTCTGTCTCTGTCTGTCTGTCTGTCGGTCTCTTTGTCTGTCTGTCTGTCTGTCTGTCTGTTTTCTCTCTCTCCCCTCTCTCTCCTTTTCTCTCTTCTCTCCCTCCTCTCTCTCTCTCTCCTCTCTCTCTCTTGACTATTGATTTTGAAAAAAAAACGGAAAATGCTCCAAAAAAGTAAGTTTAATGTGTGTGACACTGACATGGTATACACAATGTTGTGCATATTTGTAATATGTAATCTTTAAAAAGGAATCGCTGTTCTTTTTGCGAACTTTTTGCAGTTTTGTAATGCATTTATGTAAGATAAGATCTACTGTCATTTTTGTTTTTTGTAGTGCTGTTTTTGTTGGTTTTTTGTGTGTGTTTTTTGTGTGTGTTTTGTTTTTGTTTTGTTTTTTTCGAGATTTCCATTTGTAAATATCTTTACAAGCAAATGAAAGCGTAAAAAAAAATAAAAATAAATAACAGACCCTGAGGAATGCCCATGTGTAATTTTCTTCTTGTAGAGTAAGAGTTCCCTACCTTTGTTCTAATATATCTATTTTCTAAGAAGTCTTTAGAAAATCATAATGTTTCCTGATAATCCGATCTCTTTAAGTTTATAAAGCAAACGAGAGTGCCATACTTGATCATAAGCTTTAGTGATATCAAAAAAGGTTGCTAGTAAGCATTTTCTCCTGGAAAAACTGATGTTTAATTTGAGTAGTAAGTTTGACCTTACTCTGTGTGTGTGTGTGTGTGTGTGTGTGTGTGTGTGTGTGTGGTGTGTGTGTGTGTGTGTGTGTGTGTGTGTGTGTGCGAGTGTGTATGCGTGCGTGTGTGTGTGTGTGTGTGTGTGTGTGTGTGTGTGTGTGTGTGTGTGTTGTGTTGTGTGTATGAGTGTGTGAGTGTGTGTGTGTGTATGTGTGTGTTCGTGTGTGTGTGTGTGTGTGTGTGTGTGTGTGTGTGTGTGTGTTTTGAGGGGAGGGGGAGGGAGGGAAAAAGTACGATAAGTATTTCCATTCAAATAATTTCAGACATAATTTCAGACATACGCTTTACTGAATTCACGTATTTCAGACGTATCTATTACTTTAACTAGTATCTGATGATATCACACATGGCAAACTTAACACCTATCCAGATCTGTAGACAAGTGGTTTCGTTCTATTCTCTGTGGCTTTTTTTTCGGACAGGAAAACTGCTTCTAGCGTTATTGGTTACGTTTCAAATGTTTTGTAATAATAATAATGAATACTTATATAGCGCCTATTCTCGGCTAGAGGCCAAGCTTAAGCGCTTTACAATCAACACTCGTTTACACAACGGGCTGCCTACCTTTGTAGTGCCCACTGAAGAGCTGCCAGCTGGCGCTTCATTCAGTCGTTTCCCGTGTCATCCATTCAG
This sequence comes from Conus ventricosus, assembly GCA_018398815.1. Lineage (NCBI taxonomy): Eukaryota > Metazoa > Mollusca > Gastropoda > Neogastropoda > Conidae > Conus > Conus ventricosus. The sequence goes on from JAFLJL010003529.1 coordinate 19,209, forward strand.
TATCGTTCAATATCGATTACTCATTTTCCTTACTTCCTTCATTCTTTCCATTTCTCACGCAGGGTGCATGCTATGTGTAACGTGTCATCCATACCAACGGCCAAACTGGCCTACTCTTCCGAAAGTTGGTGATGGGATTTAACGTGTGTGCAAGATGTTATGCATGCGTTCACACACGGAACCTCGGTTTATAGTCTCATTCGAAGGACTGTATGGGAAATGGAGTCAGAACCAATGTTAACTCCGAGGTAAAAATCCCCCTGTACCGAAACGCCCGGCGGGGGTTCGAACCCGCAACCCAGGATCACCAAGATTACGAGTCAGGCGCTTCTACCAACTGAGCTATTCCGGCTCCTATTCTTGTAGTTGTCATCCGGTCCTCTGATCTCCAATACACTCCAAACCTGATTTCAGCGATGACACAGCACGATCATTACTCCCTCTAGGAACACACTGATTTGCATTAGGAATAATGAGAGGCCTAGAGAACAGATAAATGTCTGTTCAACCCCACTTGCTCAACCACCGAGTTTTTGGGCGAAAGTGGCCTAAAGCCGCCTTTTCTGTGGCGGAAAGAGAGAGAGAGAGAATCACCGGCAGACAGACAGACAGACAGAGAAGAGAGAGAGACAGACAGACAGACAGAGAGGCGGGCAGACGCACACACACACACACACACACACACGCAAGGCATATTACTGTTCTCTGACAAGTAAGACGTCAATAACCAAAAAATAACGATTATCTACAAACAAACATACTGTGCAGGATTATCCGTTTTTAATACTAATTTACTAAAGTTTTCAGAGAGTAGCGTAGGGAAAGTAGCCAGGACTGAACACATTCCCATAGAGTAACGCAGGGGAAAAGCAGTTGTGTCTGAACGCGCCCATATACACGGTGGGTGCACCAGGCTATCCGATTACTTCGCGGTATGTTAATTGCAGCGTGGGGAGAGCCCTGACAAAGTTAAGTTGCCCTCAGAACAGACAGACAGACAGACAGACAGAGAAGACAGACAGACAGACAGAGAGGCGGGCACACACACACACACACACACCACACACACACACATAACGAACACTAACAACACAGACACTTTCT
>JAFLJL010003530.1:0-19600 GCA_018398815.1 Conus ventricosus
TGTTTAGAATTCTTTATGACTACTTAAGCCCTTGTATCCGAGTCCAGAGTGCTTACAAGATACAATAGTTTTGTTTAGATATCCCTACTGAAGACATCTATAAAGACATGGAAATCGAAGTGGCTAAAGTCATGCGGGATGGTAGGATACATCTGATTACCCTAAAGATTCGCCTTACATTCATCCGTTAATAAGAAGGTTTTAGGAAAGATGAAGGATGAATTATCCGGAGGGGTGATTAAGGAGTTTATTGGTTTAAGGTCGAAAATGTACAGTATTTCGAGCCAGGAGAAAATCATTAAGAAAGCAAAGGGAATATCTCGCAGTGTTGTGCAGTCAAACATATCACATGACAACTACAAAGAAGCATTGTTTGACAATAAGACTTTTCATCATGACAACGTAAAACTACGATCTAATCTACATGATATCAACACAACGGTTGTAACAAAGAAGTCATTAGATAGAACAAACACAAAACGTGTGTTTGTTAATCCAAGTTTTCATATGCAATCGGACATTGGAGAACAGCGTAATTATATATCTTCTTCGGGTATATATTCAGGCCCATATTTTTCATCAACTTTATCTATAAAATCAATCATATCATCCTCCAATTCAGACAAATTTTTTCTCATGTTTGCTTGATGCGCTGAATATTTTTTATTATTTCAAGATATTCTTTTCCCCATGTTTGATAATCAAAATTTGGGATTTTGGGTTGTAGGTGATCTGGATGCATTGCTATGTGCTGATGAACCCTCGCAAATTTTGCACTAATAGCAGAACTCAAATCAAATGATTCCCGTATCAGTTCGAAGGTCTTTTCCTTATCATTCTTGTTTCATTCTGCGCTTCCTTCTGAGCTTCCATTTTAAACTCAAATATATTTACGTAAATTAACTAAGCAACTGGAACTTTGTCTGGAGGGATTATCTGCAGTTCTTCCTTCACAAAAGATCTTTGAGGAGCTGGTTGTTTTGTTGTGTCAGTTTCTCGTAAATAATACACGGGCGGATTCATTTTTACAATTCTTTTTATTTCATAGGATCAACACTCCAAACTGGATCTGTTGCCCTGATGCGAGTGTCCCCTTCTGCTTCCCCCGGTAAATAAAGGTACCTTACTTTCAAACCAAATGGTAATAGTTTGCCGGATGAACTGACGTCTCCTTCAACAACATTTATTGTTTTTCTTTTGATTGCTTGTACTGGTTTTAGCCCTTTAAATTCTTCATTATTCATTGCGCGCAAAACTGAGGGCAGTCTTCTAACCCATTCTGTGTTGCGAGAATTGTCAATAAGCTCTCTGTGATACTGGTAGGAGAAAAGTCTTTCAGCTAACTGTTTGTTAAAGTTTTCAACTAAAGCCTGTGATCTGTGAACTCCTGGAATGCCTCTTTTAATGGTAACTCTATGTTTTAACAATAATTGATTCACTCGCCTTTAAATTCTTTCCATCATCGACTTGAATCATGCGAGATAAGTTAATGGGCCTCGTTGGTATATCAGTTGTATGGCAACAGCAACAGCAGAAGCACTCTTTTGTGTTAATGGTTCCGCATCTTTGTATCTTGAAGCTATGTCAATGACTGTGAGTGCGTACTTAAATCTTTTTCGCCTAATCGTATCATGGGGTAAATATAGAAGATCCATTTGATGGTGTCGTTCGGTATTGTATTCACAAAGTGTGGTCTCTGTATTCGTTTGGGTGCAGGTAAATAAATTTGCCAAATCGCTTGTTTAGATAACCATTCTTTTGCTGTTTGTTCACTGACTCCCGCTGCTTGACTTAGCTTTTTTATTGCTGTGATACCCTTCCAATATCCTTTGGACGAATAATAGATTTTGTTCATTTTTATTCAGCCAATATTATGCGCAACAAAATACACGACGGTCATGCCAAAGACAATAAACCCGATTTCTTGCATCTTTTGTTTTTCTGATGGTTGATAAAAGTCACTGAATTTTGGTGGGGGCAATGTTTCGATTGGTTTGCCTGTTACAAGATAATATTCTTTTACTGCCTGGTCAACATCTTTAAATGTGTAAGCTGCATGTCCCTGTTTTTTTCAGAGTATCGTTAATGAAATCTAACTGCTCGATTCTCTGCTTTTCATAGCGATCTTGTGCTGCAGCTAGTTGCTCCACAGCTTTGTTATGTCTTTTTCTCTCGCGTCGTCCCGTAGTTTACTAAATGCGTAATTACTTCCGCTAAAAGCAAGCGCATTCACCACAGCGCCACCTATCATCATTACGAGTGAAGCCATTTTTTATAAATGTATTTTTTTACATATTTATATTCTCTGGAATTATTCCTTGCTTAACTAGAAAATCTTTCGTAGCAAATGAAGCTGTAATAATAGCGATTAGCTTTGCTGAATCCTCAAAGTCTAGCTTGCCAAGATCTGCCGGTTTAATTTTTAACAAGCTTTTACCAAGCATCGTGTATCCTATACTTAGACCTCCAATAACGGCAGAATGGTATACAAGGTTGGCAACAGTTTTTTCGGCGCTCATTTTAAAAATAAAATAATTATAATTAATAAAAAACATGAACACCGATGATCTACTAAACCTTCCTGAACTTATGATTACAAATGACCTGGTTGATGAGCAAGCTATTATGCCAAAAAAAGAAAGACTGTATTCTTTGGCAGCATGTGGAAAAACAAAACAGTTCCTCGGAAATGAATTTAGCATAGAACAGATTCAACAGATGTCGCCGCAAGACATTTTAAAGTATCATAACAGGTATGAAGCGCAACTTGGTTCGAGAATGGTAAAAAGTGTAGGACAAACGGTTCTTAGTTTGTACACTAAACTAGTCAGTAGATTTGCCCCATTGATTCTGAACAAGACTTTATGTATGATTTAACGCAGGATCCAGTTTTAACAAAGTCATTAGAGTCTCTAGGATGTGATTTATACTATAGATTTGGTACATTGTTATCGCCATTAATCATGGGATTAATTACTTTTAATCATATAGATTTTATTTCCCTTCAAAATGACCGAGCCAGAAAATCAGCAGAACCAGAAAACACTGAGCCCAGTGGAGAAAGTGAGTAAAAACCCTGGACGTGTTGCGGCAGGGAAAAAATTAGCTGAGTGGAACAAGCGAACAAAATTATTGTTACAATCGCAGAATATAGCTCATAATGAAAACATAACGCCGCCAACAGTTGTTTCAATGCCGGCTATAAAAACACCAGTTGATTCAAGGTCTACAGCGCCAAAGCTTTCATGGAATATTGAACTTAAAACTGTTGCCATTTTTAGCGCCCTTGCTGCTGTTGGGGCGGTTATTACGGTTATAAAATATATAAACAGCAACGCCAAGAACCAAAGTCCAAACAATCTCCACCACTAAATACAAAAGACGAACACAACAGCACGCCAGGAACGCCAACAAAAGATCATTTTGATCCATTTCAGATGCAATAATATTTTAAATTTTTTTTATAAAAATAGATTATGGGGGATTATTATTTGTTTAAAATGATGAAGTCAATAAATAAAGACATGAAGCCTATAAAAAACATTTCCATAGACCAGAATTGTAATCAATGTGGTTGCTTACAATGTAAGAACTTCATTAAGATCTATGCTGACCGATCTCACGCCAAGGGCGTTAAGCAAGACATCCTCAACGATAACGCGTTTTTTGAGGCGTGTGTGTACTATATTAGGCATCTACTATTTAAGATAAAAACATAGATTGTATTGTTTTTTTGATAACTTGAATAAGAACTTGGTTGTACTTAAAGGACGACTTAATTACAATCTTGGGTAACTTAATTAAGAACTTAATTAAGAACTTAATTAAGAACTTAATTAAGAACTTGAAGTAACTTAATTAAAAACTTAATTAAGAACTTAATTAAGAACTTGAGGATGACTTAAGTAAGAACTTAGAAGTGACTTAAGTGTGTGCATGCATGGGGTGGTAGGGGGGGGGGTGCATGCGTGGGGTGGGGGGACGTGCGTGCGTGGGGTGGGGCAAAACACACACACACAAACAAACAAGAAGTAGAACTACTAGGGCCACTTCTTGCTTTGTGACTAAACAGGGTGTATTCCGCGCGCAACCTCAATCAACTAGGCCAAGTGATCACAGTGGGGTCGTTTGGCCTAGTTTGCCGCTGAGCTTTGCAGGCGCGATTTGTGGGCCAAGTGATCACAGTAGGGTCGTTTGGCCTAGTTTGCCGCTGAGCTTTGCAGGTGCTCCGTGCTGACGTCATTGGCAGCAAACTGCCGCGCTTTGCAGGCCAAGTGATCACAGTGGGGTCGTTTGGCCTAGTTTGCCGCTGTGCTCCTCTTTTCTCAACCAGGCTTGCAACTGGCTTTGGCAGAGTTACAGCAGTTACTGCTGTAGCCGAGCTTTTATGGCGGCTCTAATCGCCAGTAGTTAGTACATCCGTCATTGTATATTTGGAGCATTTATATGGAGATAGTGCTGGCCACACACTACTCCTCTCCATACTGGTAGATGTACTAAGGTCTGCTTAACCCTATCTAATTTGTTTGCCAGAACATTCGAAAATCGTCATTCTGTTGCATAAGTTCAATAATAGTTTGACGCTTGCTACACAGTTCATTTATACTGATTCCTAGCTTGTGAAATTTAGGATAGTTATAAAAACACACAGAAAGTTGAATAAGTTTTCTAGCATACGAATCAGACATGTTCACCTCCGCCTTAAGAAATGAACGCCATGTTTGATGCGTTTTTGTTCTTTTAAACATGGGTTTAGCTGTCTCAAGCCAACGCCCAACAATCAACGCATGATGGATTGTTTTGCTTCGGCTGACTTTCAACAATGCGGCGCCATTTTTTAAATAAGGAACCATCTCATCAATAGTCAAACATGTATTAAAACCGGCTATATTTTGTTCAGCAATATTACTTTCAACGTTATCATTTTCTTGAACCAACAAACCTTTAAGATAGTCGTCCATTTCCAAAGCAGTCGGTTCACTTTTTTCTTTTTCTCCACCTTCTAGGAAAGCAATACTTCTTTTCGGTTTAACTGGTAAAGAACATGCTTCACCTAGTTCCTTTTTTGACAAATACTCTAACATGCAGGTATAGTAAAACTTGTAATCTTGAATAGCGAGAGCCTGTTCTTCAGTGAACATGTTAGCCATTTTAAAATACCACAACACAGCACAGTACACAGCACAGTAAACGCGTCCTGCTAGTCCGGGAGTCAGTGGGGGAATGTTGGTGTTCCTAGTCGTGTGAGCGCCGTAAGCCCTGCACTTAATTGTAAACGCCTCGCTGATTGGTCCGCTGTGACATCAGCCCATCGCGTGTCAACGTGGCAGCCTTGACGTAGCAGCCTAGAATGTTCCTGATGCAATCGTTGGCCTGGGAGAGAAGAAACGCAAGGCGTGTTTTATTGATTTTTTGGTTAGAACATAGGGAAACACACAGTTTGTAAACGGGCCGCACAGCCTGCTGACTTACTACGTCGTTATAATTGTGTTGTCTTGGTCTTGCAAAAAAGGTGACAGAGTAGTACAGACTGTTTGAGGGAACGCAGACACTATTTATTATAGATGACTGTTCAGCAGAAAGAAACACTTTGTCAAAACTATCTTTCAGTGGAAGACATGCGGGGATAAGTGTGTGGATTTTATGTCAAAAATATACACAGTATGTATGTTTGTAGCGTTTACTAACAAAAACTAATAAATACCAATTCCTGACTCAAAACCGGCCAGAATTCGTACAATATTACCTTCCACCCACCCACCCTCCTTTTTGTCTCCTCCCCTGCCCTTTCCTCCCACCCCTCCGCCACCCGCCCTCCCCAAGAAGACCTAGACTATCTTCAACGGTGGGAAGCCAAGCGCCACCAGCCCCCGCCTTATGGTGGTTACAGTTAGTTAATTACAGGTATCGCATGAGCCACCCAGGACCTCTGTGCATGGTACTACCTTCCACAAACCCCAAGCCCTCTAATTAGGGTTGTGTGTCTCAGCCAAGACTTCGTTTGTGTTGTGGCGCTCTATTCTTGATCTCTGTCGTTGGTTTGTGCTTTTTTGTTTTTGACAAGTGTGTGTGTGTGTGAGTGATTGCGTGCGTGCGTGCGAGTGTGTGTGTGTGTGTGTGTTATTTCTGCATGCAAGCCGGGGGTATGTGTACGCACATATATATGTACATTGATATGTTTGTGTGTGTGTGTGTGTGTGTGTGTGTGTGTGTGTGTGTGTGTGTGTGTGTGTGTGTGTGTGTGTGCAAAAACTAAAAACTTTAGTAAATTAGTATTGAAAACGGATAACCCTACACAGTATGTTTGTTTGTAGATAATCGTTATTTTTTGGTTATTGAAGTCTTACTTGTCAGAGAACAGGAAAAGGCGGCTTTTAGGTCACTTTCGCCCGAAAACTGGTTGAGGGCGAAAGTGAGTTAAAAGCCGCCTTTTCCTGTTCTCTAGGATGTACTGTTTATTCCCATATGGCGTTATTTCAATCTCTTTCCGACTATTGTCCTCTGGCATAAGACTTATATGTAAAGGGCCAGAGTTGAATGCTTTTCTGAAACTTTTTTGACGGTCAAAAAATGTAAATGGGCTTAAGAATTCAAATTTTATGTCCCATTCTAAATATGGTTCTAAGTGCCATTTGCTGTCAGGTTTTCGAACTATTTTATATTCATACTGGCCAGCATTATTTGCTTCTAGATTGCGTAGTTGTTCTAGTTTAGGAAACCTTTTGTTGTCAACAACCTCTTTGCGTTTATAATCACCATCTTTAGTGTACTCAAAACCATACAAAGCGCCTATCTCACCGTTCTGTTCAAAGTCTGCAACGTCTGCAAGGTCTTTTAATTCTAAAGTTATACACCTCACAGGTGCTAATGTAACTCCCGATTCTTCGGGCCCACGCAACATTATTTTTTAGTACAGTTTATTATTTTATTTCCAAAACAATGTGCAGGTTATCACATTTTACGACTTTCCCTGTTTTGTCTGTGATTTTTATATTAAAGGATCTGACCCTCCCACAAGCTAATCTTTTAAACTGTAAATTAGGGAATTGTATAATTTCATAATCGCAATATGCAGCTTTCCCTGATGGAAGAGCTCTTAAAACAGTTGAGGGCCTTCCATCATATAAGTTTTCATCAGTGCTCAGTTCATCTAAATGAACATAGAGTAATGAATGTAATGCAAGATCGAGCGGACTTTCCCCCTCAAACGTAGTTTCATCTAGCGAAACAATAAAACTATGAGTGGGAAGATTGACAGTTGTAAAGCCTAACATTTTAGCTAGCTCTCTATCAAAATAGTAAGCTACTTCTTCAGGCTTGAATGTTAACATTGTTTTTAGATTCGCATTGTTAAGTTTGAGAGTAATGTCGAAGTTGCTCATTGCTTCTTTAGTGAGCAAAACCCGTAATAACCATCAGGTATTGTTAACTGGCTAATTTTGGTCCCTGATTTGTTAACTTTTAGAATCTTATTATTCTCCTTGGATTTGCTTATATTAAACCATACGACTTTGTAAAAAATTTCATGAGTGCAACCCTTCGGGTTCCGCAATTGTTATCAATAGCATGTTCTAAAAATGAAGGACGGTCTTGAGTTGTTATTGTTACAAACATTTTTTAAACGAAATAAAAATGAGTGCATTCAAATATACTAATGCAAAATATTCTGTTGGGCCGCACTACAATCTTAAAAATATAACAACTGATACTCTTGACATTTCTGTGACCCAGACTGACACCTTTCAAGTAAAGGTGAGTACGCCATTAAACAGATATCTTAACCCTCCTATTAAAAAAGACTACATCGCAAAAGTGTGGTTCAGTCATCCGATGCAGTTTTATCTGAACCAGTTAAACTTTGCTGTGTTTTGTGCATCAACTGGGTGTGGAGTATCGTATGCTGATCATTTAAATCATCCTGATCCTTTGGTGAGGTCAGTGTATAGATTTCATTTCTATTACACCTTCAGACGTATTTTGACTGAACTGCAAGCACCATTGCCAAATGACAAACCGTTTAATCCATTCAGCAACAGAATAGACATGAAGGCTTTTGAAAGGATCTGTAACGAATTTAATATTAAGGCTAAGACAGACTTTAGACAAAAGTTGGATCTTAATCATGGTCTAGGCACCCCTTATTTTTGGGGCGTGCACAGAAAGTATACGTATGACTGGAATCCTCCTTATACATCTTTCTCTTCAGGCACAACTGTTCACCTAGGGTCCATAGAGCAAGAGCATAAAACAGCATAGACAACATTTATCTTAGACACTTCTAAGGGTCTAACTAAAGCAGGAATAGAACGAATAAACGACTCTATTCGTACTTACGTTTGGTGTTTGCTAGGTTCGCAAGCACAGGCAAGATCGAGCATAACTGATCCTTCTACTGGTTTTGATGCACAAAAACAATACTTAGCAAATTTAGAGGACGCCATTAATTCTACAGTTGATTTACCTTCAAGTATAAAAGGTACCAAAGTGTTTTACAATAGCAAGATCAAAAGTAGACTTTGCTGTTGGCACTGGTTTATACATGCAGCCTTCTGACCTCAGACTCCAGATAGGACAATAATAAACTACAATAATGAAATTCCTGTGGCAGGCAATGAACAAAAGTCGGAAAAAAACGAAATAAATTCTGAGCCAGTAATATTGCAAGCAGTAAACAAACAAGATGACCCCCCAAGATTAAGTCATCCAATCCCCGCGGTCCAAAGCCAAAGGCCATTGAAGAACACGAAGTCCATGAAGCCAAAGAAAATAATGACCATGAATATGAAAAGACAGCGCTTGTTTTTGGATTAACTGGCCTAGATTACTCCTTCTTTATTTTACTAAAGAGTAACCCAACTATTAAGAGAACTAATGTCCATAAGTGCCCGGCCATAGAGCCAACTACTTTGCTCGCAGTAGACAAAAGCCAGCTAACGACACCCCCTAATATACCTGGTAAAGAGTCTATAGCTTTACCGGCTAATTTTTTTAATAAACTCGCAAGATGATCAAGCTGTTTTTTTACCCATGATTTATCAGGTGGTGATGGAGGAGATGGCGGGGGAGGCACCGGACTTTGACCACCGCCGCCTGTAATAGCCAACACTAGTGTACTTATTGCAAATCCTAAGGCTGTTATAACGCTTGCTAATGTGACCACCTTGCTCTCTAAACAGCGTTCGTGTTCGTTCTGCTAGCGTTGTGTCTTCATATAAAATTCTTTGGATAGTTTCTCTTATTCTGCTCACTTGAGTTCGTAATTCTTCTCGGTTAGTAGACAAGGCTTCTACTCTTGCTGATCTTACTTCTTTAAAGCTCTTTTATTTTTTGGATTATTCTTTCTTTAATATCAAGTCCTAAGTTGGCCTCGTTAGCCTCAGCGAGTTTTTTTTCTTCTCTTTCTATATGCTCATTTAGTTCAGTCAGTTTTGCTAAATTGTTTATTAATTCTCCTCTGAAGGTTCTTAAAGTACGATCAAGGGCTTTTTAATTCTCTTATAGGCCCCTCTATATTTTGCTGGGCAGCGGCGGATCATTTATAGTTTGTAATGCTGTTTCTTCTTCTTCAGTGAGTTCTGCTTCTACTGTATTTATTATACTTTGACTGTTGTTTGACTTAAATCTTGAAGTTCTATGTTTTGTATTTCGCTATCTGTTGGGAGTTCTTGTAGTGTGTTTTGAAGTTTAGCAACTGCCTCCCTATTTAATTCTGGTTTAGTAAAGCCAAGGCGATTTCGATCTTCCACCCTAAGTCTTTGTCAAATTGTATTCATGCCTACAAACTTGATGAGTCTCGTTTATCTGTAAGCTGAACACGTTGTCCTTGCTTGTTTTTTACATAACAAATGGTCATCTTTTACTTCAAATCATCAGGGTATATAGTTTCGGGAGGTTCTAGTCCTAAATTTTGGTATAATGATCTGACTTACTTTCTGTTAATTCACCCCTTTTGCCCCCGCTTCTACTAATTCATCATGTAATGAGAGCCTCGGGGCGATGCTGCTCCCAAGGGGAATCACTCATGTCGTCTCCAGGATAAAATCATAATCTTCATTTTCAATGCCTGCCATGTTTTTAAATAATTAACTTTTTTATTTTGTTTTAAAAAAAAAAAGGGTACATGCATATGGCTCGATTCTTGACCCGCATAGAAGACTGAAAGAGCCCTTTGGCGTGAAGGGAAATAAACGAATATACTGTTCCAAATAATCCATCTACTATTGATGCAGATCAAATTCTTACTGTCAAATTTCCAGACCTAGGAGCGGATGAAGTGATTGTGCCAGGATCTGCGCGACTTACTTTCAAAATAGAACCGCTTCAACAACAGCCCCCAAACAGGAGGGTTGTACAGAATCTGGGGCGGGAATCGTTAAGAAAATTTCTATAAAACTTGAGGGACAAGAAATATTTTCTTTACATAATGCAGACATATTTTAACCTATTTGATCTATGGCTAACTGGGAACGAAAGGGCTGATCTTGCGTTTAAAGGGAATCGAAAATGAAGATCCCACTTAAACATAGAATAGGCGCCGCAGATGCTAAAGACGGCAAAAGGGATGTAGCCTAAGTTATGCGTATGGAAATCGCTTTTTCATACCCCTAGATTTTGAGTTTTTAAAAGCGCATGCCCCATACTTTCAAGGGGCATTAAAAACAGATTGCATATGAACTAAAATTTTAATGACTACAAATATGTTATTATATCTGAAGACAAACCCAAGCAAAGTACAGCATTTCTGACATCTCGTTAGAGTTTGACGTTGTTAGCAACCCTGACTTAGCGAGGTTGATCCAGCAACAATATCAGTCAAATTAGCAATATATTACAAAAGAGTGATTCATCATTCTAAATATCCTAAAAGCAAGGCAGACACTATAGGGGAAATTTTAGTTTTAGTGCCACAGCAAGATCGCTAAAGGTATTTTATTGCTGTGTGAAAATGAAGAACCATTCAAAAGACAAACTGAAAATTTTGTTAATCCTAAAATAACGAAAGTGCAATGTACAATTGAGGGTATCCTAACCAATTCTACGCTAGCGGGCTTAAACCTTATCAGCATTTTGATGAAATAAGAAAACTGTTGAGGGAGGTTAAAACCAACAGTTGACCTTGGTCCTAAAGATCTACATCTTCACAGCGTTAGGCTTGATCATTATTTAAACCCACGAAATACGGTTATGATTGACCTAAGGTCAACGGGATAATCATTACAGGGAAGCGGGAGAACTGTTAGAGACTAATAAACATTCACATTAGATAAAGAAAAGAGGCTGAAAACCACTTATGTGTATTTGTTTTTAATATATGACGCAGCTAAATATTGAAGAAACAGATTAAAAGATATACATTACTAAATTATATTTATTTAAAAAAGAAATGCTGTTCATATTTATCCAAAAAATCCTACAACGTCAAGTCGCCAGAAGAAGGGATAGTAGGCAATTCTGCTGCTATAGAAACCCCCGACAAAAAAACCTTTAGATTAACAAACATTACGCAAATCCCAGCAAGTACTAGAGCAAGACCTTTCAAAATACAGCAAAACCAAACGAAGGATTCTGCTCCCTTTTAAAATGCGGTTACACTATGTTAATACTGGAGCATCGACTATAAGTGCTCTATCAGCAGGAACGAGTGTTGGTCTCTTAGCAACGGCATAGGCGCACACCGCAGCTTTACCTCTAGGCGGTTTGTCTTTAGCTCTTGGCCTGTGTCATTAGCTGTAGTGCGGGCTAGCAAAAATTAAAAACTAAACTCCAAAAGCACACAGCTATGGTTCAACTAATAACAGCTAAACTTAGTTCCTTTAAGCTGACAATAAATAAAGCGCTAGCTGACTCAAACATCACGGATGAAGAATTTAATCGTTTACAGCCGATTTTGATGACTACAAAAGACAAAAGTTTGATCTTCAAAGAAAGGCAAGGGCAACTTTTTCTCAACAGCCAGACCCCGAGCAGATAAAAAAGGAATGTTTAAAAAAGTAAACGAAACATTAAACTCTGTTCTAAACAGCTCACATTAACAACACCAAAGGGTGTTTATACTTTAGTTTATGAGTCCAAGCACAAAAAGACCGTTGATATTGATTCTGATTAAGTATTTTTTTTAATTTAAATAAATATTTGAGTTAGAAAAGAAACTCAGCATGGATAAGATATATGAAGGTTCAGACGAATTGTTTGAAGCAATGCGTAAGGAAGAATATTTATCAAAAGCTTTAAATGATATCAGTCTAGATGTCATTGATTCAGCAAACGTACGGGCAAGTGTTGGTCATGCTATTTCTAAAGTTCCAGGTAAACTAACAATAACCCGCCAGTTAAAGTAATGTTAGCTGTTTTAATCGACTATGTAACAATAAATGAAGAAAATCTAGAAGCCTGGGTCTCAACTAAACAGCAGACTATTCTTTCTCATAATGACTTAACACCGGTTGGGCAACAACTGCTTACACAGTTTGATGTGGCTGCTGAAGAAGCCAAATGAGAGGCTCTGGTTGGTCAGAGGGCGAAGTCATAGAGATCAGATTAAAACAGGCTAAGTATGCGCGATTGTTGCAGGTCTTACATTCCACTACCTCCAGCATTAGTTGCAAAAAGAGCAGTTTTAAACATAAAGAATACAGACAAACAAATGTTTTATGTGGTGTGTTTCTCGCAAGGCTGCATCGCGTCGGCAAAAACGCAGAGAGAGTGTCTAACTATCAACCTTACATCAATGATCTTAACTTAGGCGAATATCCTTTCCTGTTAGCGTGGACAAAATTGATCAGTTTGAAGAACAAAACAAACCAATAACTGTCAATATCTACACATGGGATGAGGAAACAAATCTACAGCCTATTAAAGTGTCCAAGAACAGTCCAACGATTGGCGAACCAGACAAAACCCATGTTGACTTACTACTGATGTTTTCACCAGCAGGGCTACCACATTCACATTAATACGTACAATGAGTAAACTAATGCAGCATGCTTCAAAGAATGGGCATAAACAAGAATTCTGTAGAAAATGTTTAACAAGAATTCCATCTGCTCAAGCCGCAAGCGAACATAAGAAACATTGTATCGGCCCAGTTGACTGTAATACAGAACTAATTACGCCCCCACCCGGATCTAAAAATTAGTTTTAAGAACTGGAAAAAACTGCAAATTACTCCATATGTTTGTTTACGCAGACTTCGAGTCGCTTATTGTTCCTTATGAAGGGCCAACCCCACAGAAACTTCCAAAAACAGCCAAAGTGAGTAATCACCAGATTTGTTCATTTGCCTTCGTTATTGTCAGGTCGGATGGCGCTCATTCAACGCCAGAATTAATAGAGGGCCTGATGCTGCAGAAAACTTCTTAGAACGCATGCAGCAAGTGCGTAATGACTGTCTAATAATCTGAATTTATCTGAAATCATAATGACGCCTGAAGACCAAGAACAGTATGACTCAGCCACACATTGTTGGATTGCGGTTTAGGCCTCTCATCAGACGCAGCGAATTCAAAAGTAAGAGACCATGATCACATTTTGGGAAAGTTCAGAGGGGCAGCACAAGTAAATGCAATCTTCAACTAAAGGTTGAAACCAAGACATGGAAGCTGCCTATATTCTTTCACAACTTGCGGGTTACGACTCTCACCTTATAATGCAAGCAGTAACCGACGCCTTCAAGGGTTCATGCATTGCACAGTCATCAGAAAAAGTACATTGTTTCACTTTAAATAACATGTCTTTTTATGACTCTACGCCAGCACATGATGGGATCATTAGAGTCACTAGCTATGTCCTTAAAGTCCTGCCCAATAACAGGAAGAATATTTTGACCCAACTCTTGTTAGAAAGGGGTTTACCCTTATGATACATGAACAGTTGGGAAAGGTTTGACGAAGATACACTTCCCCTAAAGGCGCGTTCTTTTCTAGTCTTAGAGGAAAGGACATCAGTGATTCCGATTACCAGCATGCTCAAGATGCGTGGCAGAAGTTAGAGTGTAAAACGATGGGAGACTATCATGATTCATACTTGATGGCTGAACGTTGTTTGTTGGCGGACGTCTTTGAAAATTATAGAAAGACCTGCATGAAACATTATAGCCTGGATCCCGCGCATTACATTTCTGCGCCCGGGATGAGTTGGGATGCTTTCTTAAAGTTTACTGGAGTACAGATTGATTTATTGTCTGATCTGCCAATGATTCAGATGATTAAAACGGATTGCGTGGAGGAATTAGTATGGCGTCGCATCATTACTGTAAAGCAAACAACAAATACCTTAGATGATTATGATCCAAGTAAAAGGTCTAACTATCTCATGTATTTAGATGCAAACAATCTGTATGGTTGGGCTATGGCGCAATCGCTTCCATTACGCAACTTTAAAATGTACACAGTGCGGATCCCGAATAAATATTCAAAAGAGCATTAAAGTGGTTGAGCAGTTTGACGTCAGATCAACAGCGTGGATACATTCTAGAAGTTGATTTAGAATATCCTCAGGAACTCCATGACCTACATAATGACTACCCATTAGCAGCAGAAAGCCTAAAGATGAATCCAACAGAGCCACCTAAAACTTGTGCCTAATCTTCGAGACAAAAAAAATTATGTCTGTCATTACAGACTTCTACAATTTATTTAAGACATGGTTTGAAGTTGACAGCTGTTCATCGTATAATTGCTTTTGATCAAGAACAGTTCATGAAACCATACATCATGAAGAACACTGATCTCAGAACTAAATCCACAGATGCTTCAGAAAAAGACTTTTTCAAGCTGATGAACAACAGCTGTTTTGGAAAGACTATGGAGAATCCCACAAACGTAAAGATGTCAGATTGGTCACCAAAGAGAACGAAGCAATTAAGCTGACTTCAAACCAAATTATCAGGACTTCAGAAGATTTCATGATCAGCTTTTTGGCATAATGATGAAAAAAAAAAAAAGTCAAATTGACAAACCTGTATTTATTGGGTTTACTGTTTTAGAATTATCAAAGCTTTTGATGTTAGAATTTCTTTATGACTACTTTAAACCCTTGTATCCAGAGTCCAGAGTACTTTACACAGATACAGATAGTTTTGTTATAGATATCCCTACTGAAGACATCTATAAAGACATGGAAATAGAAGTAGCTAAAGGGCATGTAGGATGGTATGACACATCTGATTACCCTAAAGATTCGCCTTTACATTCAATTACTATAAGAAGGTTTTAGGAAAGATGAAGGATGAATTATCTGGAGGGGTGATTAAGGAGTTTGTTGGTTAAGGTAAAAAATGTACAGTATTTCGAGCCAGGAGAAAACCATTAAGAAAGCAAAAGGAATATCTCGCAGTGTTGTGCAGTCAAACATATCACATGACAACTACAAAGAAGCATTGTTTGACAATAAGACTTTTCATCATGACAACGTAAAACTACGATCTAATCTACATGAGATCAACACAACGGTTGTAACAAAAAAGTCATTAGATAGAACAAACACAAAACGAGTGTTTGTTAATCCGAGTTTTCATATGCAATTGGACACTGGAGAACGCATAATTATATATCTTCTTCATATTTTTCCTCAATCAATTCTAGTTTTCCTCAAGTTTCATTATAAGCTCAATCATATCATAATCCAATTCAGACAAACTTTTTCTCATGTTTGCTTGATGCGCTCGAATTTTTTTTATTATTTCAAGATATTCTTTATCCCATGTTTGATAATCAAAATTTGGGATTTTGGGTTGTAGGTGATCTGGATGCATTGCCATGTGCCGATGAATCCTCACAAATGTTTCCCTAATAGTAGAACACATATCATATGATTCCCGCATCAATTCAAGGTCTCTTTCTTTATCATTCTTGTTTCATTCTGCGCTTCCTTCTGAGCTTCCATTTTAAACTCAAATATATTTACGTAAATTAATTAAGCGGAACTGTGTCTGGTGGGATTATCTGCAGTTCTTCCTTCACAAAAGATCTTTGAGGAGCTGGTTGTTTTGTTGTGTCAGTTTCTCGTAAATAATACACGGGCGGATTCATTTTTACAATTCTTTTTATTTCATATGGATCAACACTCCAAACTGGATGGTTGCCCTGATGCGAGTGTCCCCTTCTGCTTCCCCCGGCAAATAAAGGTACCTTACTTTCAAACCAAATGGTAATAGTTTGCTGGGTGTACTGGAGTCTTCAGCAACATTTATTGTTTGTTTTTTGATTGCTTGTACTGGTTTTAGACCTGTTAATTTAAATTCTTCATTATTCATTGCACGTAGAACTGAGGGCAGTCTTCTAACCCATTCTGTGTTGCGAGAATTGTCAATAAGCTCTCTGTGATACTGGTAGGAAAAAAGTCTTTCAGATAACTGTTTGTTAAAGTTTTCAACTAAAGCCTGTGATCTGTGAACTCCTGGAATGCCTCTTTTAATGGTAACTCTATGTTTTAACAATAATTGATTCACTTGCCTTTAAATTCTTTTCCATCATCGACTTGAATCATGCGAGGATAAGTTAGCGGGCCTCGTTGGTATATTAGTTGTATGGCAACAGCAACAGCAGAAGCACTCTTTTGTGTTAATGGTTCTGCATCTTTGTATCTTGAAGCTATGTCATGACTGTGAGTGCGTACTTAAATCTTTTTCGTCTAATCGTATCATGAGGTAAATATAAAAGATCCATTTGATGGGTGTCGTTCGGTATTGTATTCACAAAGTGGTCTCTGTATTCGTCTAGGTGCAGGTAAATAAATTTGCCAAATCGCTTGTTTAGATAACCATTCTTTTGCTGTTTGTTCACTGACTCCTGCTGCTTGGCTTAGCTTTTTGATTGCCGTGATTCCCTTCCAATATCCTTTTGGCGAATAATAGATTTTGTTCATTTTTTATTCAGCCAATATTATGCGCAACAAAATACAGAACGGTCATACCAAAGACAATAAACGCGATTTCTTGCATCTTTTGTTTTTCTGATGGATGATAAAAGTCGCTGAATTTTGGTGGGGGCAATGTCTCGATTGGTTTACCCGTTACAAGATAATATTCTTTTATTGCTTGATCAACATCTTTAAATGTGTAAGCTGCATGTCCCTGTTTTTTCAGTTTGTCGTTAATAAAATCTAACTGCTCAATTCTCTGCTTTTCATAGCGATCTTGTGCAGCAGCTAGTTGCTCCACAGCTTTGTTATGTCTTTTTCTCTCGCCGTCATCCCGTAGTTTACTAAATGCGTAATTACTTCCGCTAAAAGCAAGCGCATTCACTACTGCGCCGCCTATCATCATTACGAGTGAAGCCATTTTTATAAATGCATTTTTTTAATTTTACATATTGATACTGTCAGGAATTATTCCTTGCTTAACTAGAAAATCTTTCGTAGCAAATGAAGCTGTAATAACAGCAATCAGTTTTGCTGAATCCTCAAAGTCTAGTTTGCCAAGATCTGCTGGTTTTATTTTTAATAGGCTTTTACCAAGCATCGTGTATCCTACGCTTAGACCTCCAATAACAGCAGAATGGTATACAAGGTTGGCAACAGTTTTTTTCGGTGCTCATTTTTAAAAAAATAAAATAATTATAATTAATAAAAAACATGAACAGCGACGATCTACTACAGCTACAGGGCAGCCTAAACCTTCCTGAACTTATGAATGACCAAGTTGATGACCAAGCTATTATGCGCAAAAAAAACAGCTGTATTCTTTGGCAGCATGTGGGAAAACAAAACAGTTCCTCGGAACTGAATTCAGCATAGAACAGATTCAACAGATGTCGCCACAAGACATTGTAAAGTATCATAACAGGTATGAAGCGCAACTAGGGTCGAGAATGGTGAAAAGCGTCGGGCAAACGGTTTCTTAGTTTGTACACTAAACTAGTCAGTAGATTTGCTCCCATTGATTCTGAACAAGATTTTATGTATGATTTAACGCAGGATCCAGTTTTATCAAAGTCATTAGAGTCTCTAGGCTGTGATCTATACCACAGATTTGGAACATTATTGTCGCCAGTGATCACGGGATTAATTACTTTTAATCATATAGATTTTGTTTCCTTCAAAATGACCGAGCCAGAAAATCAGCAGAATCAGAAAACATTGAATCCGATGGAGAAAGCAACCAGTAAAAAGCCTCCTCATCCTGGGCGTGTTGAAGCAGGAAAAAGATTAGCAGAGTGGAACAGACAAAGAAAATTAATGTTACAATCACAGAATATAACTCATCATGAAAACATAACGCCGCCAACGCCAACAGTTAATTCAATGCCAGCTATAAAAACACTGAACAAGAGCAAGTTAATTCAAGACCTACGCCACCAAAGTCTTCGTGGAATATTGAACTTAAAACTGTTGTCATTTTTGGCGCCCTTGCTGCTGCTGGGGGCGGTTATTACGGTTATAAAATATATAAACAATGGCAACAAAAACCAAAGAAGTCAAAAAAATCTCAACCACTAAATACAGAAGCTGAACACAAAAGTATGCTAGAACCGCCAACAACAAAAGATCATTTTGATCCATTTCTAATGCATTAATACTTTATTAATACTGTAATCCTAACATACTGGATTAGTTTTTGATTTATTATAAATGAATTTGTTTCTTTAATAAAAATAGATCATGACGAATTATTATTTTTTAAAATGATGAAGTCAATAAATAAAGACATGGAGTCTATAAAAGACATTTCCATAGACCAGAATTGTAATCAATGCGGTTGCTTACGATGTAAGAACTTCATTAAGATCTATGCTGACCAATCTTGCGCCAAGGACGCTGAGCAAGACATCCTCGACGATGACACGTTTTTTGAAGCTGTGTGTACTATATTAGACATCTACTATTTAAGACAAAAACATAGATTGTATTGTTTTTTTTCTAATAATTATAAGATAACTTGAATAAGAACTTGGTTGTACTTAGAGGATGACTTAATTACAGTCTTGAGATGACTTAAGTAAGAACTTGAGGTGACTTGATCAAGAACTTATTAAGAACTTGAGGTGACTTAAGTAGAAACTTAGAGGAACTTAATTAAGAACTTGATTAAGAACTTGATTAAGAACTTGATTAAGAACTTTATTAAAAACTTGGGGTGACTTGATTAAGAACTTAATTAAGAACTTGGGGTGACTTGGGGTGGGAGTGTGTGTGGTGTACACAGAGCTTTATTATTTGTCATGTGTAACACCACTTGGTGCAAGACGGCGCTTGCGTTTTTGTGATTCATTGGCTCTTTTGTCGCAAGTTCAAAGCAGCCACCAGGTGCATTTAACAAAAGCCTGATTGAATAAACAAGACAATTGTATAAAGTACACCCGGCGGCCTAAAAGTTTGTAGCAGGGTGTTGGCGGAGCGTTGGCGGGGTAGAGGTGAAGAAGCAGGCAACCACAACAGCAAAAAAGTCATTACATGGAGTAAGAATGTTGGCAGGCAGGCTAGCGTTCACGCGTGAACGGTCGTATTTTAGTAACTGACGTCTGAACTTGCCAGGTCTATCAACCTGATCTCACTGCTGATAACCTTTAACCTCTCATGCTGTAGCGCCGCGCTTAGTTGGTCTTGTGAGGCTAGCGTTCACGCGTAAACACGTTTTAGTACTGAGTCGTGGTGTCCAACTGTT
>JAFLJL010003531.1:2500-7500 GCA_018398815.1 Conus ventricosus
CCCCCCCCCCCCCCCCCCCCCCTTGTCAAAAGACCTCTTTGGTAATGACAATAAAATATCAAAGTGTCAAAGTGCATCTCTGCCGTCTGCCTCCTATCTCTACGTTTGACACAAGGCTATTTCACTGGATGCTTAGGATGCATCCGCCTCTTATCTGTTTGTTTGACACAAGGCTATCCCACTTGATTCCTAGATGCATCTGGATCTTATCTCTTCGTTTGACTCAAGGCTATTCCACTGATGCCTAGGATTTTCTGGGCGCTTAACATGACATGCATCCAGGTTTCTCTCCTGGATGTTTTGAAGTTGACAGGTTTTGCACCTGTCTAGCGTATCTTATTTCTCCATATTTCGTTCAGCTGATCGAAAGCTGCAAGCGCCTTTCCGATGCGACTCTTCAGTTCCTGATGAAGGTCGCTCAAGTTTCGATGGAGCCACTGCCGGAATAGGTGAAGTTCTATGCCTCATCAAGTTTCTTCTGATCAATGAAGACCTCTGTTCAAGGCTGGTGTTTCCCATTTGACAGGCTTTGGGGCTGTTTGGCAGTGATGACAAGGTTGAGGTTTCCCATTGGACAGGCTTTGGGGCTGTTTGGCAGTGATGACAAGGTGAGTGTTTCCCATGTGACAGGTTTGGGCTGTTTGGCAGTGATGACAGTGAGGTTTCCCATTGCAGGCTTTGGGGCTGTTTGGCAGTGATGACAAGGTTGAGGTTTCCCATGTGACAGGCTTTGGGGCTGTTTGGCAGTGATGACAAGGTTGAGGTTTCCCATGTGACAGGCTTTGGGGCTGTTTGGCAGTGATGACAAGGTTGAGGTTTCCCATGTGACAAGCTTTGGGGCTGTTTGGCAGTGATGACAGTTGAGGTTTCCCATGTGACAGGCTTTGGGGCTGTTTGGCAGTGATGACGAGTTGAGGTTTCCCATGTGACAGGCTTTGGGGCTGTTTGGCAGTGATGACAAGGTTGAGGTTTCCCATGTGACAGGCTTTGGGGCTGTTTGGCAGTGATGACAAGGTTGAGGTTTCCCATGTGACAGGCTTTGGGGCTGTTTGGCAGTGATGACAAGGTTGAGGTTTCCCATGTGACAGGCTTTGGGGCTGTTTGGCAGTGATGACAAGGTTGAGGTTTCCCATGTGACAGGCTTTGGGGCTGTTTGGCAGTGATGACAAGGTTGAGGTTTCCCATGTGACAGGCTTTGGGCTGTTTGGCAGTGATGACGAGTTGAGGTTTCCCATGTGACAGGCTTTGGGGCTGTTTGGCAGTGATGACAAGGTTGAGGTTTCCCATGTGACAGGCTTTGGGGCTGTTTGGCAGTGATGACAAGGTTGAGGTTTCCCATGTGACAGGCTTTGGGGCTGTTTGGCAGTGATGACAAGGTTGAGGTTTCCCATGTGACAGGCTTTGGGCTGTTTGGCAGTGATGACGATGTTGAGGTTTCCCATGTGACAGGCTTTGGGGCTGTTTGGCAGTGATGACAAGGTTGAGGTTTCCCATGTGACAGGCTTTGGGCTGTTTGGCAGTGATGACAAGGTTGAGGTTTCCCATGTGACAGGCTTTGGGGCTGTTTGGCAGTGATGACAAGGTTGAGGTTTCCCATGTGACAGGCTTTGGGGCTGTTTGGCAGTGATGACGATGTTGAGGTTTCCTACACATCTACCGACGTCATCCACTAGATGCTGGTGGTCCCAGTTCTTGTTTGCCAGAGCAGCTATGTCATTGTGACTTTCTGTGTGTGTGTGTGTGTGTGTGTGTGTGTGTGTGTGTGTGTGTGTGTGTGTGCGTGCGTGCGTGCGTGCGTGCGTGCGTGCGTGGTGGTGTGTGTGTGTGTGTGTGTGTGTGTGTGTGTCTGTGTGTGGTGTGTGTGTGTGTGTGTGTGTGTGTGTGTGTGTGCGTGTCTGTGTGTCTGTGTGTGTGTCTGTGTGTGTGTGTTTTGTCGGTTGGTTGGTTTTTGTTTTGTTTTGTTTTGTTTTGTTTTGTTTGTCTATCAAGGTTACGAGTGTCTTGTTTTATATCAAAGCTATGACGCTTCTCGTCAACACTATGATGTTTCCTGCTCTGCCTCCCAAGTTATGACGTCTCTTGTTTGCCGCAAGCGCTATGATGTGTTTTGTTTCGCCGCACGTGCTAGGGCGTGTTTTGTTTTACAGCAAACGCTATGACGTGTTTTATTTCGCCGCAAGCGCTATAATGTGTTTTGTTTCGGCGCACGCGCTATGACGTGTTCTGTTTTACAGCAAACGCTATGATGTGTTTTGTTTCGCCGCAAACGCTATGATGTGTTTTGTTTCGCCGCACGCCCTATGACGTGTTTTGTTTCGCCGCAAGCGCTATGACGTGTTTTGTTTCGCCGCAAGCGCTATGGTGTGTTTTGTTTTACAGCAAACGCTATAACGTGTTTTGTTTCAACCGCAAGCGCTATGACGTGTTTTGGTTTGCAGCAAACGCTATGACGTGTTTTGTTTCGCCGCAAGCGCTATGACGCGTTTTGTTTCGCCGCAAGCGCTATGACATGTTTTGGTTTGCAGCAAACGCTATGACGTGTTTTGTTTCGCCGCAAGCGCCATGACGCGTTTTGTTTCGCCGCAAGCGCTATGACGTGTTTTGGTTTGCAGCAAACGCTATGACGTGTTTTGTTTCGCCGCAAACGCTATGACGCGTTTTGTTTCGCCGCAAGCGCTATGACGTGTTTTGGTTTGCAGCAAACGCTATGACGTGTTTTGGTTTGCAGCAAACGCTGTGACATGTTTTGGTTTGCAGCAAACGCTGTGACGTTGATTGTGTCGCCGCCAGTATCATGGCGTTTCTTGCAGGGCTACAGACATTGTTGCGTTTCTGGTTTGGCAGCCAACATTATGGTTCCCATGTCTTTACGCCAAAGCCATGACGTTTCTTGTCCTGCTGCTAATCTTATGATGTTTCTTTCTTTGCCCTTTACATTCTGCCGGTTTTTTTGTTAGTTGGTTGCTCGGTTTTTGTCACTCCCCCCCCCCCCCCCCCCCCCCCCCCTTTTATTATGTCATTTCTTATTTCTGCCACCGTGAACTTCCTTGTCACGCTTCCAAAATGACGACATTTTCTACTATCAGTCTTGCTGCTAATGTTCCATAGTTTCATGCGAGAGGAAGGGAAGGGAAGGGGGGGGGGGGAAGGAATGGGGAGAGAGATGTGACGGGGAAAAGGGGTGGATAGGTTTTGGGGGGGGGTTTCTTTCCTTCTTCTTTTTTTTTTCTTTCTCTCTTTTGTTTCTTTTTTTTTCTCTTATGTTTTCTTTCTTTCAATTTATTTCTTCCTTTTCTTTTTCTTTTCTTTCTTCCCCCCCCCCCCCCCCCCCCCCCCCCCCCTTTTTAACTCCCTAGGGCTGTTTTTAGACTTTTTTGTTTTTTCTGATTGCATTCACAGACCACACTTACGTAACCTTCCGCGTTCCCTTATATCATCCTTGTTGTCTCCCTCTCCCTCCTCTCCCGTTCCCCACCCCTCTGTCATCTGTACCTGAAAGTCAAGCTGCCACCAGAGATAGGTGTGCCAGAAAGGTCAACAGTTCCTTGGGAGGTGGGGGGGGGGTGTATTCTTTATGAGAGAGCTCATTATTCTTGTCATATTGTTCGTTTGAATTTCTCGTTGAGAAGAGAGTATAAATCAACCCGTAATGGTCACACGCACCTGAACCGCATAGACTAGCGCGCGCGCGCGCGTACACACACACACACACACACACACACACACACACACACACACACACACACACACATACATACATACACGCACGCACGCTCGCAAGCACGCACGCACACAAGCAAGCACACACATGCGCACGCACGCACGCACGCAAATACACACACACACACACACACACACACACACACACACACACACACACCACATACACACACACACACATAAATACACACACTCACACACACACACACACACACACACACACACACACACACACACACACACACACACACACACACTCAGAGTGGATTACTACTAAAGAGTCGAGCTGACCTTACTTGCAGTTGATATATGTATAGCACGTCTTCATTTTTGGATCCGTAAAACCACGGGAATCTTAAAGAATTAAAAAACAAAAAAGTTCTAGGGAGTTTTGAAACTATCTCCCCTTCTTAGGGACTTCTGTGAAACTATTTCACCTTCTCCCCCCCCCCCTCCTCTATTCCCAACCCTCCTCTCACCCCACCCCTTCCCCCACCACACCACACCCCACCCCCAAACCCCACCCCATACTCCCAAAAAGAAAGAAATTATTGAAGCACGCGAAAGAGCACATTCCTCAAAAGGACTGAAATCAAAGGGGAAAAAAAAAACAGCAACAACAACAACAACAACAACTTTCACAAACCTTTTGGAGAGCGTGGCTATTTGTCTTTGAACGAGAATAAGGCATTTCTAGTGTCACCTTTGGCAAGAATGGTATCTTTTCATCAGTGTCCGTTTGTTTGTTTGTTTGTTTGTTTGTTTTTTGTTTGTTTGTCTGTCAGCCAAAACAAAACAAAACACAAAAAAAAGACAACAACATGGTAGGTAGGCACTCAAGGTCTGACCGGCGCGTTGGGCTAATGCGTAGGTCAGACATCCGCTGAGTCGTAGCCACGAGACCCTCCTCTTCAATTCTCTCATCTTTGTTGTTCATTCACTTATCCATCAGCTTCAAAGCATGTGTTGTGATGGTCTCAAAACTCAGCGGATGTGGTGTAGCGTATATGGACTAGTCCGCACGCAGTGACGCCTCCTTGATGAAACTGAAACTAAAACTGAAACTGTCATTAAGGTAACGCCAAGGTACTGAACCAGTTTTAAAGAAAGATGGAATGTGTCCTGAGAATTAACCTGTGCAATATTCGTGCAGAAATGTGGTGAGGATCAGCAAGGTTATGGATTGAATTGTCTACCGAACATGCAGACGATCACATTGTTGTTCCTTCTTCATTATCAGTTTCAGGTTATATACGAAGCAAGACGAGTTTATGGCATTG
>JAFLJL010003531.1:20000-21006 GCA_018398815.1 Conus ventricosus
TAAGTATAATTAGGGGGGGGGGGGGGGGGGGGGGGGGGGGGGGGGGGGGGGGGGGGAAAAGCGCCTTGGCTTAAGGCTGTGTCAGGCCAATTGACATAGGCCGAACACCAAGGCTACGTCAAAATGTTGTGTATGCTCTGTAAAGTTATGCGGGGGGATGGGCTTCGGTGCGTGGACAAGCCCTAGCATAACATTATCAGTCTTCCAAAATCCCTCGAAGGTCGGAGTGTGGCTGCCCACGTGGCGGGGTAATCAAAAACGGTCACACACGTCATGTTCTCATCCCTAGCTGATGCATTTGTACCGTGGTGTTCAAGTGCTTCGGCTGTTGGGATGATCCCTGGAGTCTTAGCCAGGGTACAACAACAACAACAACAATAGGGAAAAAAGTGCATCTTTTTGCTTGAAAAGGGTTTTGAACTTAAGTATAGAAAGTCATGATATAATGTTTAGAAATAGAGTTTGTTTCTTACCGCCAATGACATTGACAAACAAAGCACATGACAAGACACGATGCATTTCAACCACTTGGTCTTCTTCAGGCGACAAAATAAATCACATTTAACATTTGGGACAGTACAAACAAAGAACGAAAAACGAAAAAAAGGAAGAGAAATGACTCATCCGTTGTTGTCCATGTGGAGGGGAGAGTAGCCGGTAAGCGGAAATGACATGGGGATTATGGGAGAAGAAAAGGGAGGGGGGGGGGTGCGTAGGAGGAGGTGTGTGTGTGTGTGATATGATAGGGTTGTGTGTCTAGTTTATTGGGATGGTGTGATATCTTTGTGATGGTTGTGGTAATGGTGGATTGATAATAATGTAAGGGGGAAAAAAAAGGGGGGGGGGAACTGAGGAGAAAAAAAAAAAGGTGGGGGGGGGGGGGGGGGGAATTATAAAAAAAAGGGAAGGATAAAACAAAATTAAGATTAATAGATGGAGGTGGCTGTAACTACTGTATGAAGGGAGTGAATGGGTGTATGTGGTGTGGTGTAATGTAGTGTGTGGT
>JAFLJL010003533.1:0-12500 GCA_018398815.1 Conus ventricosus
AATGTTGTTGTGGGGGCATAGGTGATGAGGACATGATACAATGATAAGAACCTAATCCTAACTAATGGGCGAGCCGAAATGATGTTTGCCAATTAACTTTCAATTTTCCCACAGAAGATTCCTACCTAAAACAAAAACCACCGAGCTATCTGAAACAAAAGAAAAAAAAAACATTCTTAGCTTTCTAATAATAGTCTTACGATCATGACAACATTCATCAAAATAATAACATAAGTGAAACACATAAAAAAAAAGGAAATTTTCATTCTAAAATTACGTTTAATCTAACATACTTACCGTGGCTCACTAATGCAATAAGCGGCAGCAATTTGCTATCCCTGCCCGTATACAATAAAGTCCGTACGGACAACAAAACCCCTGAAAGGGCCTCGTGCCTCGCGCATGCTCAGAACAGTCCTCTTTTCGAGGTATATTAAAACCTGACTGAGAACTCCTGATGGAACCAGGAAGGCGGGGAGGTAGGGAGGGTCTCTGCGTGAGCCACGGTAAATATGTTAGATTAAACGTAATTTTAGAATGAAAATTTCCTTTTAATTACACATACTATACCGTGGCTCACTAATGCAGAGTCGCACTACCTGGAAGGAGGGCTCACCTGGTTACCGCCTGGAGGAGCAAGAAGGGCCGGATCGTGTGGCGGAGATGGAATGTTGAGCCACCACATCTGATGCGATGCCCCTAGACCCATCATCACGCAGACGAGAAACGTCGCGCAGGTAGAACTGGATGAAGGTGCCAGGGGACCGCCAATATGCGGCATCTAGCACACCCTGAATGCTGGCATTATGAGCTACTGCCAGCGAAGACGCCCATGCCCTAATCTCATGAGGTCCAGGTGAGAAAACAGCCAAATCCCCTTCAGGTCTCGCGTACGCAGCTTTAATGACTTCTCTCAGCCATCGAGAGATTGAAGAGCGCCTGATGTCCTCCTTATAACCTTCGTTGTAAGAGAGAAACAGGTGGCGCTGCTTGGAACGAGAAGATTTCGTGCGTTTCCTATACTCCCGCAAAGCGCGAACGGACAGAGAGTGCGGTCTTCGTCGTCCGGGGCGAGAATAGAAGTGAGAGGAAGAATGGAGTAGTTAGGCAGAATCATCTACCACTGCAGATATGAATGCGTATCTCCCCCTATTTCTTCAATCTAAGACATAAGAGCAAGCTTTGTTTATAATTTAATATTTCTTGCAGTCATTGCAACACCAAGCTGCTCTGTAAGTTGCTGGAACGGTGCGGTACTTATCCTTGGAATTTATTAGTTTGTTGTACTTTAGTCCCTTGCGGATTCATTCCAAGAACTGGCCCTCAGCACTTGTGTCTTAGAGGATATCTTTTTATATTTTCTACTTTTCACAAGAAAATGTAGCTTGTTTTGCTCTTTTATGATTTTCTTTTGCTTCTTAGATGGCACCTTTGGTTGTTTTTGGAAACTCAACAAACATACTACGGTATTGCACACCAACCTTTTCTGGGATTGCATTCTTCTTAAAACTGAAAAGGCAGAGGAGTCAAATTACCACTTTCCGCGGTCACTGAGGAGAAACCACAAGTTTCGAAATATCGGTATATGACCAGCAGTATGTGCTTGAGTGGGTGAATGGGGAAAAATAAAATAAATGCTTCTCAAAATGAGCCTTTAGCAAGCTTATATTCTCCAAGGGGGAGACATCCTCCAATAGGGAGGGAAACTCACTAACATGTAACTCCTGGTCATATACCAATATTTCGAAACTTGGTGGTTTCTCCTCAGTGACCGCGGAAAGTGGTAATTTGACTCCTCTGCCTTTTCAGTTTTAAGAAGAATGCAATCCCAGAAAAGGTTGGTGTGCAATACCGTAGTATGTTTGTTGAGTTTTCAAAAAAAAAACCAAAGGTGCCATCTAAGAAGCAAAAGAAAATCATAAAAGAGCAAAAGAAAGATTTCTCTCCGATGACAGAAAGGCTAGGTAGTTCGCCAATTGGCATTGAGAAGGAGAATGAGGTGATACTGCGTGGCTGGAGCACCAAGATAGCCAGCCATTCCAGTGGACACTATAGACACTTTGGGTGCCTGACCTGTGGGCATGTTCCACAAGGCCGATTACCGCTGGGGAGGCGCCTCGTGCAGACAGCGCGTCCCGCACAGTAGCCAGGCGTGAAGATGCAGCACGCTTGGATTGCCGTGTGGAATGCCTGACCGCGGCTGGAGTAGGGACCTTGCCTTTAAGGCGAGCGGTAACGGGGGCACGTGTGACAGGTGTAACAGTTCCGGAAACCACGCTTGGGCCGGCCAGCGTCGCTGCTCTGTAAGTTGCTGGAACGGTGCGGTACTTATCCTTGGAATTTATTAGTTTGTTGTACTTTAGTCCCTTGCGGATTCATTCCAAGAACTGGCCCTCAGCACTTGTGTCTTAGAGGATATCTGTTGGCGCCATGTTTGCATGGACTTTAAACATTAGCACTGCCTTATTATAGGTCAGTTGGCTCTGCAGTGGTAACATCATTAGTTTTGCGAATTTGCCCGTGGCTGATAGAGACTTGTCGGGAAGAATCAGCTTAATTCCCGTCTATGCATAGAGTTGATCTTTTTTATGTGATTTTCACCGGCACCACTCCAGACAGTGGACGCATAGTTGATGTGAGAAAGGCAATGGGCTTCAAAAAATAATTTCCGGATATGTGGTTCAACATAATAACTGAGTTTATTGAGTAAAAACAAATTGCGAGCCAACTGTTTGCAAACATGATTTCGAGGGTTGCCCGGATAAACCTCGTATTTCACTATTTTTTCGAAAATCACTTTTTTTACATCATTCGATTTGGTTTAGGTTCCAGTTTGTGTTTGTCATATCAGAAACTGAATTTTGATTTAAATTGTTGAGTTATAAATGAATAATTAAACAAAGTATGAAATTTCAAAGATTTCAGTGACCCATGAAAACCGTAATTACATATACGTTAGTCAACCGAAGCAAAATCCTGAAAAGATGGCAGTATGAACCTCGTATCTTGAAAAGTTGGCTTCATTTAGTCCGATTCTCCTCTCTGCTCTTCATAGTCGTGTCTGTATAAACCTCGTATCTTGCACTACTGGCTTTATATCGGCCGGTATCTGCCACTGTCCTAGCAGAGAGCCGGCGTAAAAGCGGTATTATCAAGTGCGTTGTTTATACTGGCAAAAATAAGGGCGCATGAGCGCACACGCACACACACCACACACACACACACACACACACACACACACACACACACACACACACACACACACACACACACTGTGGATATGTCTCACACTTGAGTCTCTAGAACTTGAGGGCACATAAGACCGTATGGCGAAAGCTTGGCTGTGTCTGGAGTGGCACCTCTTCACTGTCCGGGGGATGGGTTTTGGGCTGTGGGGGGGCCCGGGCAGCGGGAGGGGGGTGTTTTCCGCCGGGGGGCTCTCAGTCATAAAATGGGCTGGTACCCCCCAGGGGGGATCATTTTAAGGCTTTTTGAGTTGCACCCCTGCAGTCGGGGTTTACCTCTGTTCAGGAGCGTTATGCCCCTTGAATCTTAATGGGGCCGCGCGTCCTGTACCCATCGTCAACCAGGCGGGCCTCCAAGGGGGGGACGGGGGCTGTTTAAAGGGCAGTAAGCAGTGCTTCTCGGGTCCTCCCCAGCATTGGGGTGTTTCTTTTTCTTCACACACATTTAGGCGGGGCAAATATATAGTTGAAAATTGGGTCCCCAGAGGGGGAAGATAAGGTGATGTGGTCGCAGATGCAGGTGGGTAGCTGCCCCGGGGTTGTCAAGGATAGAAATAGGTGGATGCCGGGTCCCCGGGGCGGGGATGGGAAAACCCCCTTTTGACCCAGGCTTTAGGGGGCTGCAAAACCCGGGGGCAGGAGGGCGGGGGGGCTGTGGGGGTGAACACCAAGGAGAAGTGTCCTTTGTGTTCATATCGAGCGGGGAGGCCGGGGGGGGGGAAACGACCACTCTCCCCACTGGTCTTTGAGGGGCGTCCTCAAAAGGGTTGCTGCAGTTTTTTGGGTTCGGCGTATTTGAGGCTGTACCCCAACCTGTCTGTCCCTTTTGGGGGCGGGGGGGGGGATCGGTGTACATGTCCCTTGCTGGACCCCCGTTTTTGGGAAAAAAAGGGGGGTGTGGTCGGCAGAAAATTTTCTTTGGACACAGGGAGAGGGAAAGGGGAAAGGGTGGACGTCTTTTTGAGGGGGTGCTTCCCCCTTGGGGGGGTGATGGAGGAACCCAATAGTCAGCCGGGGGAAAACATGTTTGATGTTTTTACGCTGTGCCCTTTTTTTTCCCGTGTTTGGGTTAGTTTGCAGTGTTTTTTCCAATGTGTAGTAGATTTGCTGGGGGTTTGTTGCGGGGAAAAGTGTTTAAGCCAATGAATAAGTCATCGCAGTGAGCCTGGAACACGATATTGGCTTTTACCTTTGAAAAAAAGAGGTTTGGGTTAATGTTACGTATGGCGAGTCTCCTAAAAGACTTAATATCGTGTAAACCCCGTAGGGGTGAAGAATGACATGTATAAGTGGTTGTCAGTCTCCCCTGACTGTTTTAGTTCTCTTTAACCATGTCTTTGACTGTGTGTTTTTGTTGTTCCTGTGGAGGTTTTTCGTTGGGGACTGTTTTCCACCTTTTGTGTCGGGGTGGGGTAGTAGTGTTTTTTATCTGAGATGTATTGTTGGGTTTGTTTGGACGGGGGGGGGACATTTAAAGTGGTAGAGGTCTGCACGGGGGCTTGATCAAGGTTGTTTTTTTGAGTCGTTTAAACCTCATGCCCCCATTTTCATTAAGGGGAGCGCAGGGAGAATTTTTTGGGAGGGGGGAAAAGGCGACAGGCAGATCATAGGTGCCAATGGGTGGTTTTTTTGGGTGGGTGATTAAAGAGTTGTTTGAGGTGTTTGAGTTCAAAATTTCAGGTGGTTTTTTCTGCTTCTAACGGCAAATACTTGTGGTGGAGAGGCAAGAGTTTTAAACCCTTTTTGGCAAAGTTTTGACCAAGTTTGACCTTTTTGTTTGGGGTTTGTTACTGCGGGGTTACATTTGTAGCGTAGGAAGGGGGGTTTTTGCTTATTTTTGAGACCAACCCGTCCCCGCTTTTGTGTTGTTGTATAAGGGGGGGGCGTGGTGTTTTATCGGAGGGGGCAGGGGGTTGGTTTTTTTCTTTTGGGTTTTGCAGTCAGGTTGCTGAGAAAGTTTCGTTTCTGCTTTTTGAAATATGTGGATATTTGGGGTGATGCGGGGTGAACTGGGGGGCATTTTCCCCTGGGGCGACTTTGGGGGGACCGAGGGGCGGGGCTTTGTGCAGGGCGAGGATGGGATTGGGACGGAGTGGTATCAAGCGGGCGGGGCGGGGGTTTGGGCTGGTCGCAAATGCTCGGGGGAATGAGGGCCATGGGGGGGGGATGTCCTGTCGAGAGGGCCCAGGGGGCGTTTCGGGGGGGAAAGGGGGGAAGGGTCAGCGGGTTGTGCATACGCCTTTGTTGGGTTTGGGGGGGAAATCTGGCGGTTAATGGAAGATTGTTCGAATCCCCGGGTTAGTGATTCGAATTCCACCCAGCCTTTCTTGCCGGTTTCCCTGTACAAAAACAGTACCTGTCGGAAAAGACAGTGATGGTGATAGTTTTGGGTGGTACAGTTGACTTGCCCCCTTGTCCGGTACAAAACTCACTGGGGGGGCTGGGGGGGAAAGAGGAAAAATCGGGATGTCACTGAGGGCAAAAGGCCGATTAGGTTTTTGGGGTATCGGGCCCCTTTTCGCGAACTTGGTCTGTTGTTAAATTTACCAAAATAAAGTTTGTTAAAAAAATTTTTCTTGCGTTGGGGAGGTGGAAAAGGGAATTTTAAATTGAGTTGCTTGGGGGCTATTTTAATGTCAATCGGGGAACCCAGTCACAAAGGCCCTCATGTTATTCGTTTCCAAGACTGCTGTGGAAGCATGGGTAGGGAGGGTGAAAGGGGGGAGTGAGTGGGAGGGGGGGGGGGGGGGGGAAAGGGGTGTGGGAAGGGAGGGTGGGGGGGGGGAGGGGGGGTGGGGAGGGGATGGGGGATATCAGGGCAATCATGGTCTAATGGTTCAAACACAGGTGCCCATAAACGCCATGCCGCGCTGAACCCGTGACCTTAGCTACAGGGTAAAGGGTAGGGGGTTTGGTTTTGGGGGGAAAAAAAAAAAGGGGGGGGGGGGGATTGGGAAAAGAGGGGGGTTGGGGTAAGGGAGGCTGCCGTAACGCCAAAAATCAAAGTCAAGCTCCACACTCCTGGCCCCTTTAAAGGAGGAAAAAAAAGTACTACTTGTTTGGGGAGGGCCTGGGAGACGAAACACCGTGGGAAGGGGCTGAGACACAAAGATGGTGAGGGAGGGAAACTTTCACCTGGGCCCCGGGTCACCAGGCACAGGACCACCACATCAAGGCACTTAGACCCTTCCATTGTCCCTCGGCGAGGGGGACCCAGGGAAAGGAAGGGCGCTTGTAAGGGAAAGTCCAATGTTTCACAAGGCACCAGGAAAACCACAGGCCCTCTTCGGATCGGGTCCCCCAAATTTCCGGGGTGAACGAGGGCGGAGCTGAGCAAGGGCCAAAAATGGGGGCTTTTTTTCAGGGGAGAACGGGATCAAACGACGTGCAAGAAGGGTTGTGCCCAGACCCCCGAGAAACCTGAGGTTTTTTATTAAGAGAAAAAGAAAACATAAAACCCCCTTTTCCGTTTTTAAAACCAAAAAAATAATATGAATCCAGGTGCAAAAGAACCCCACAGTTTAAAAACCACGCTCGGTCGCAAAAAATTTCGGAGCTTTTTTACTTAGGGGCCGCAACTGGACGTAGAGAGAGAGAGAGAGAGAGAGAGAAGAGAGAGAGAGAAGAAGAGAAGAGAGGAGAGAGAGAGAGAGAAGAGAGAGAGAGAGAGAGAGAGATTGATTGATTTATTGATTGTTTATTATTGATCTTTAAAACCCAAGGTGAAGATTTTAGGCCAAAACCAGCCCTTTCAATCTGTCCTTGTCGCTCATTTCGGGACATATCATTCTACAGACAATTTAACATAAAGTCACGGACGAAAAAAAACAACCCAACTTGGGGAGTCGCCCGCCCAATTTTTCGGAATAAAACCAAACTCAAACATTCTACGCCACGTAGCCGGCCATGGTTTTGGGTCCCGGCCATTTTAAACTTAGTGGGAGGTTTCACCGGGCGGTCCGCCCCCCCCAACGAAAGCCTTTTTGCCGACGCCTCGATGTCTGGAGACGGTCGCAGAGCGAGCCAAACCCCTGCCCCTTTGTGGAACAGCGTCATTGTTACTCAGACTCGTGGCGCCCCCCCAGACTCGTGGGGCCCAATTTACACTGCCATGTCCACGACTTAAGCCACACGGGCAGTTTTGAGGAAGGGGGAAGGTAAGGTGGTGGGGGGTGAAATCTAGCTAATCAATTAAAAGACCAATGACCACCCGAGAGTAAGGGGTGTAGGGGTGACTGTCATGATTAAAACTCCAATGGAATTAAAGGGGGGTAACTTTGGGTGTCAGGGCGGTAAAAATACTGACCAATGGTACTCGCCCTTTTTTGGAGAGATCGGAACGAATAAAGAGGATGTGAGAGTGAGAGAACAGGAGAACGAGGAGGAAAACGAAGAGACAGGGAGAGAGAGGGAGAAGTTCGGGGAAGTAGGCTCTCGCCTACAGGAAGGCAGGGAGATGAGAACGAACAGGGAGAACGAGGGGGAGAACGAACAGAGAGACAGAGAGAGGGAGAGGTTCTAGGTCTGCTTGAGAGAAAAGCAGAGAGATGAGGGGAGGAGAGAAGAGAACCAAGTTGAGAGATTAGCATGAGATAGTCTGCAGAGGAAGGACTGAGGAGGGATGTGGAGAGAGAGAGAGAGAGTTGCTAATTAATGAAGAAGAAAGAAAGAAAAGAAAAAAGAAAAGAAAAGCAACCATGTCCATTTGATAAGAGCAGACTAGAAGAGAGAGAGAGAGAGAGTGCAATGCGTTAATGCAGGAAGAAAGAAAGGAGAACAGATCGATGTTGATAGTCACTGTTTCTATCCTAACCGGGGGTTCGACCTCATACCTGGCAGCGTCACTTCGCCAAGCAGAACCACAGACCAACGCCAACAGTCTCACCTGACCAGCGCCATCAGACCAACACCAGTGCCAGCAGCTGTGTCGTGTTGTGGAAGTGACAGTGAAAAGAAAAAGAAAAGAAAAGAAAAGACAGTGATTCGTGAATAGTTAAGATCACCTGGCCAGGTAAAGTAGAAATCTATTTATACCCGGGTTAGTTAATGATGTTTTAGATAAAATGATTTGTGAAGTTCGGGAAAGAGAGAATGTTTTATTTCATTTGATTCCATATGCATTGATGTTTCGTTCTATGATCATGTGTAGTAAAGTTATAGACTTTACTAGTGGTTTGATGTGACGAATGCATGATATATGAATGAGATTGTAAGCAAGCTGTGAGTGTGTTTGGGCTGTGCGCTAGTCCTTCCTCCACTGACATTACACCGAGGTTGACAATTTATTGGCGAGCTTGCCAGGATATTCTGGCCATTTATTATAATTGTTCAACTTCTCAGAGAGGAAGCTGGGTGGGATTCAAGTATTGTAATCCTAAGACAAGGGGTTGTCTTACTGTATGTTCCAAGATAGTTAAATACTAGGCTTGGCATTGCTTCCAAGATAGTTAATACTAGGCTTGGGAAATTTAAACCCCCAGAGAAATTTTATTTCGCAAAGTTTGCCTAAAATTTTCGCTCCCCAAGTTGGGTCGGGGCCGCGGGGCGTTTTAAAAAAACTAATTTACGTTTCCCAAGCAATATTACATTCATGGGAATTTGTGCTTTTTACGTCACCCCGGGGCCCGGAAAACCACCATTTGCTGCCCGTAGTAGTAAAATTTTGTTCAAAAAAAAAAAGAGAGATACAATGGGGGGAAAAACAAAAACACCCCAAAGGGAACAACTCGTAGCGCCCGGCTCGTGATTTTAGGTTACTCAGGAGATGAGTTGGCGAGCGTTCGTTAAAAAACCAGCAAAAGAGGGAAAGGGAGAACGCGGGGGAAAGACCCCGTATCGCAGTAAGGCGCGGGAAAAACCAGAAAGTTTAAGGGAAATTCAGGCTAAGATCTCAGGTTTCGTGGGGAAACAAAAGGGATTAAAGCAAGGGAAACGCGGGAAAACAGAAAGATTTAAAGGGGAAGCCCCAGGGAAAACAAAAAATTTAAAGGTTTCAATTGGTTGGAAAAAGTGGAATAAAAAGGGGAGACCACCGATGATGGAAAGTTCACTCCCCCAGTACTCTTTTCGCAGCTTTTTCCCCCCGCCCCAAATTTTTGCCAAAATTCCGAAGGGCCCAAACGATTGACCATACATCATTCTTTCAAAACGTTTGCGACCAGCCCATTTTTGGGCCCCTCCAGAAAGGGGGAAAGCCCTTTTTGCCCAGCGCATTAAAGGGGTAAGGCTTTGCAATTTTAAATTGCGTTACCAGCAGAACAACATTCTGATTTTGGTGCCCGTGAAGGAGTCTTTAATGAAGGGATTTTACCTCACAGAGGAAGGATTTTGAAAGAAATTTCGTTCAGCTAGATTGCAAGCAGGGGAAACGTACACTCAGTTTGGTGCACGTCTAGATCCACTATTTTGAGAAATGGTTAGAGTTGAGTGGTACGAAAAAGGAGTTCGCTGAGTTGAAAGAGCTAGTTATGAAAGAACAGATTTTGTCAGGTTGCGGCCCTGAGTTAACCATACATTTGAAAGAGAGACAGCCAGAGACAGCAGGAGAGTTGTTGAAGTTCGCAGAGGTGTATAGAGAGGCACGTTTGGGCACTAAGGTGCAGGAGAAACAGGCGCTAGGCACAGGTGAGAAGAGTGCAAGGAGACTAGGAGAGTTTTCTGCAAAGTCTGCAAACCCAGTGGTGGGGCAGAAGGAAGGGCAAAGGGACATTAGGTGTTTCATTTGTCACAAGAAGGGACATGTGGCGAGGGATTGTCGCATGAGGTTCCAGAAGGCAGCAGCCTTGCAAGAGGTGGATAAGGGTCGTCAAGGGAAACGACCTGCAGTGGAACCCAAAAGGGATCCAAATCGGAAGAGGGTAGAGTGCAGCCTATGGCTAGCACTGGACAGCAGTCAGTGTCAGGATGGAGGGCACTAGGCTGAGTGGTTCGTTACCAGTGGAAGAAGGGTGGATTGGCCAGCAGAGGGTGAAAGTGTTACGAGACACTGGTTGTTCATGCGGGGTAGTACGAACAACGCTGGTCGATAAAGGGGATTTGACAGGGCAAATCCAGACCTGTACTCTAATCGATGGCACTGTGAGGGAGTTTCCAGTTGCTAAGATAGAAGTACGTACCCCTTACTTCTCAGGCGAGTTGTCTGCGTTGGTGATGGAGAAACCCCTTCATGATTTGATCATTGGAAATATTCAGGGGCAAGGGATCCAGGGGATCCTGAGTTGTTGACTGCTACAGGGGCAGCAGTTCAAACACGGAGCAAGAAGGAGGAAAAGGTTGTTAAACCGTTAGTTTTTTCCCGGAAGGAAGTCGGGCATAGACGTGTTCGCCTGATGAGTTTAGGGCAGCGCAGGAACAAGACCCTTCGCTCGTGAAGTCTTGGGAGTTGGCAAGAGGTGGAGAGAAACAGGAGGTTAGAGGAGGTGAGACAGAATTTCTTGTGAAAGGCGGGCTGTTGTACCGAGTGTTCACCAAGGGGAAGACAGGTAAGGTGACCACTCAGTTAGAGGTACCAGCAGGTTATCGTGACACTGTCATGTCAGTGGGTCACGAGTCGCTCATGGCGGGTCATCTCGGCACCAGCAAAACGCTGACCGAATCTTTGATGACTTTCATTGGCAGGAGCAAAGGCAGACATCAAGCGTTTCTGCATGTCATGTGACGTGTGTCAAAGGTCAGCCACAAGAGGGGTGAAGAGGAAGGCGCCTCTTAAACGCCTCCTTTAATTGACACACCGTTCAGGAGGGTGGCATTGATCTGATTGGCCCAATCTCGCCCTGTTCCAAAGGTGGGCACAGGTATGAGGACATGTAAGGTTGCAAGGGAAGGTTTGCAGGAGGCTAGGGTCGGTCAGAAGAAGCAATATGACAGGAAGGTGAGGAAGCATCCCCAAGGTGGGAGATCAAGTCCTGTTACTACTTCCACGGGTCACAAACAAGCTGCTGATGCATTGGAAAGGACCATTCACCATCACTGAAAAGGTCGGTCGGGATTACCGAATGATGTGAATGGGAAACTAAACTTTTCCATGCGAATTTTCTCCGCAAATATATTCAGCGTGAGACTCAGCACATAGGCGCAGCAGCAATCATTGATGAGGTGAAAGAGACCCAGCATAGAAGGGGAGATTTTGTGGCCTAAGTTTCCAGAAGAGTCATACAGGGATGTGTCACTGTATGAAGGGCTAGACAGTAGGAGTTCCTAGGTTTTGTTGTCGGAGGCGACACAAAGCAGCGGGAAAGAGGAAAGGTGGAGAAGATGATGAATTCAGAGAGACCAAGACCAAAACAGAAGTCAGGAGTCTGCTAGGTTTTATTGGGTTCTATAGGAGGTTTGTCCCAAACTTTGCTGCAATCACGAGTCCTCTCAGTGATTTGGTCAAGGCAGGGAAACCGGCAGTGGTCGAGTGGTCAGACGCTGCAGAGCAAGCACTGCAGACGGTGTTGGAAAGACTAGGTTCCCGTCCCATCTTGAAGCTACCAGATATGTCTAAACCATTTTGTTGCGGACAGATGCATCAGGCGGTGGGATAGGTGCAGTATTGTTGCAGGAGCATGAAGAGGTCGAGTTTCTGTGAGATACGCTAGCAGGAATTTGGGACAAAGTGTGAAGAAGGGTACGCAACGGTGGAGAAGGAGTGTTTAGCGGTCGTGTGGGCCGTGCAGAAGTTCCACAAATACTTGTAGGGGAAAAGAGTTCGTGATAGAGACAGATCACCACCACTCAAATTCCGGGCAGGAGGCACAGCTTAAAAAAAAGCGGGGTTCTGCGTTGGGCAATGGCACTGCAGCCCTACAGGTACCGAGTGCAGTACATTCCCGGTCGACAGAATGTCGGAGCTGACTATTTAAGTCGCGTAGTCTAGCAAGCTGCGATCAGAGGAAGTCGTCGTATCCGGGGGTGCTTTGTTGATAATAGTGTTGATTCAGTTATGTTGATTGGATAGGGGTTCATTCCCAGTTGGCTATGTTCTTATTTTTTTTTGTGTGTGAGACTTGTTCATATTTTCTTTGTGAGACTTGTTATGTGAATGTAGTTACGCTTGGAGCATACAGTCGCTTGTGTAGTGATGCATTATTTGCAATAGTGAGGTTTGGAGATCCCTCAGTAAAGTGTCATGGATCGTGATCATATTATATTGTGCTTTTCATAAGAATTGTGAAGAGAAGATATGGCAAATCCGCAGGTAGGGGAATTGCATAAGTGCGCACAGGGTCGTTATAAAATGATTGAAAAAAACGCTAGAGCGCACGTCAATGA